>RBNI01000690.1:0-27820 GCA_003990745.1 Jimgerdemannia flammicorona | reverse complement strand
AAAAAAAAAAAAAAAAAAAAAAAAAAGGCCTTCTCTTGATCCAGAAAGACCATCTGTCCATCTACCTGCCAGCTCCTACAGCCCTCTAAAACATTTTGTACCCAAGCAGTACTATCTCTGATCTGCCTCCCCTTGACAAAGCCTCACTGCTCTTTCCCAACTAGCACACCAATATACTGCTGCATCCTCCCTGCTAGAATCTTTGACACCAACTTTCTATCCACATTCAGCAGCATAATAGGTCACCAATTATGCCACACTCATCGATCTCCCTTTTTCTTATATAGAAGAGAAACTAGCCCCAAGGACCTATTGCTAATCTAGCTACTCTCCTTCAGAACAGCATTCGCCATCTCCACCAACCAGTCACCAAACTCAGTCTTGAACTCCTTCCAGAATTCCCAGAGCAACCCATCCTCCCCAGGAGATGAACCAGTCTATGTCTTCCTCAGTACTTCCAATACCTCATCTAGAGACACCTCCCCCATGACTGCCTCCCCTATCTTGGGAATCACTGTTACTGGCCAATTAGTCACCATATTGTCATCAACCTCCCCAAGCCCAGCCTCTACAGCTTGTTCCCCTCCATCCTGCCAAAGAGTTTGCTATTGACCAGACACCTCCCCTAACATATCAGCAATCCCAGAGACCTCCACACCATCTTCACGCAATACTGAGGCCTAACTATGTTGTACTCTCCTGGCTTTCAGAACACCAGATAGATATCTCATTGGCCTCTCTCCTTCTTCCAACCACCTAGCTTGCAGCCTGGCCAGCAGACCATCTACTACCCTGGTCTCTGACACTCTTAAATCTGCCTGCAGCTCTGCCACCTTTAATGCCAACTAGTGGCACACCACTCCAGACAAGTTCCCCTTTTCCAAAAGCTTCAATCGCCATCTCAGCCCCTTCTCTACTCTTCTTTCCTTGTCCTTCTGTTCCTTTCCTGCCACTTCTCCCACATCACACCAGTAGGCACCAGCCAAGTATTTGAATTTACCCCACTATTCAGCTATCACCTGCCCTTCATTCCACTATCGCAGAACTTCCTGTCTCATAACTGTCACAAAATTGTCCCTCTCCTCCTTTCTCCTGAGTAAGGCTGCATTGAGGTACCAGTGCCCTCCACCACTGCTTGCTGCCTGGAATCGACCACAAACCTCCACTCCTCAGTGATCAGACCAAGGGCACCAGCGCACCTCAGTAGTGTCCAGTACATTGCCCCAGCACTCTGCCACTAGTACCCAATCTATCCATGTCCCAACCAATATCATTCCAACTGAATGCAACCGAGTGAAAGATCCCAACTTATCCCCCTGTCATTGTTGCATACCATCCACCAAACCCACCTGAAGCCATTGAGAAAGTCCAGAGGATACCACAACTTCTGCTCTACCATCAGACCTATCTAGTGTATGATCACACACCATATTGAAGTCCCCCCCCAGAATGTCTAAAGTAACCACCTCTCAACCATCCCACACCTGCCATCTCTCAACCCATTGCTTTCGCTCTCTGCCAACTGCAGGGAGGTAAACTGAGCCAACTGTCAACCCATCACCTACCCCACCCTTTAGTCTTCCCCAGATCAATCTGTCACTATAGGTCTCTACCTCCACCAGCTCCCCTTTGCCTACACCAACCAAGACACCCACCTGCTTATTCCAACCTGCTCTGCCATACCATTCTTTACTCCACATCTCATAGTCTGACTCATTATAAGCCCAAACATCCTGAAGAAACACCACATCATACCTCCTGACTTTAAGCTATCTGAAAAGCTGCCATCTTTTAACACCATCCTGCAATCCATTGACATTGATCAACAGTATATGTATATTGTTCATCATCATTAAAGGAATTGTTTAAAGCTCATCTGGAACTGCTACCACCTTCTCAGCCCTTCCTTTAATGATTTCTTGCTGGTCCTCACAAATTACCCTCCAGATTCGATCACCATTCACACTACTACAGAATAGGTCCACTCTCTCTGTTGCCACCTTCCTGATGTCGGCCATCCTGCTTTCATCAACATCATATCCTTCATCATCCAGAAGGGCAGCCACCATCACCATCACCAGCTTAGGCCCCTGCATCATTACATTGAGGAATCCCTCCCAAGCCTCCTGAGATCCCTGAAACATGTCCACTTCCTTAATGTCTTTCTCTACCAGCTCCTCAAGTACTGCCTGATACCAGCTCTCTGCTGTCATCACCAGGGGCCCAGGAGTCGATGGCCTGGGGGTCCTCTTCAGCTCTTGCAGTTGCTCTCTGTCTGCAGATACATCAGAAACCACATCCACCAGCTCATCCTCCTCTGCAACTTTCTCCAAGTGAATAACCTCACCAGCTTCAGGGCACTCTCAATGAACATTTGCTGCCCCAGCCATATGGGTATCCTCCACCTGAGTCTCCAGCACCACTTCATTATCTACCTCAAAGTCTCTTCCACCAACCTCCTCCTTATCCACCCACTTTCCTCTCACTGGTACATGTGCTGAGTCCTCTATACTACCCAGCTGGGAAAAAGACACCTCCACTGCCTCCACTTCTTCCATCTGATTCTTGGCCACTTCTACTCTTGCCTCCTCTTCCACTGCTGCTCCTTGAAGGGCTGCCTGCAGATGCTCCCAGTTTCTCTTCTACTACCTCTTCCGCTTGCCATCAGCCTCGATCCAGACCCAATCCTTGGCATACTCCTCCCACTTTCTCTTTCACAGCTCCTTGGCAGCCTCTCTCTCCTCCAGAGCAATCACCAACTCTTCCTTATCCAGTTCCACTCCCTTTCTCCTCCATACCTTGCACTCTTGCCCCCCAATTCTGATCCCCTCAGGCCAGTTGCAGCCCAGCCCAGTAGCCTCCAGTCGCAGCATCACCTCACAGTTGCCATTCCTCAATTTGGTGCCCTCTCAAAACATGAACCCAAAGTCCACCATCTTGCCATATCTACTCAGTGCCTCCACTACCATCTCCTTGGTCTCCTGTCTGCCCAACATTGGCAATCCTTCTACCACCAGCTGAACAGCACGTGGATCCCACCTCAGACACCTCGCCATTTCAATCCAGATACCCTTGGAACCCAGCCCCCCCATGCAGCTCCACAGCTCTCTTTAGCCACCATACTCTCAGACAGTACAGCCTCTTCAGAAAGTCAACCAGCCCAAGGCTCTCTCTAGCCACTGGTAAAGACAAGATTTTCCAGCTAATCTGACTCCTTCTTCTAGCCCAGGTCTACTTCTTGGCCAGTTTCAATAGTCTCTTTACAACTCAGGCTAGGAAGTCCAGGTGATAAGCCAAATATCACAACTTCATAGCCAGTAGACATTCAAAATTGAAACATACTCCACTAGAGATAAGTGGTGCCCTCTCTAACTCTACAGGGCCTCTCTCCAGATTACAACCTACTGCTCTCACTAAGGTCTTGATAGGACTGACCCATATACTGACAGATAGATATATATCCAAGTAGCACACTGTCTCTCTAGTAGGGACAATTGTCCCAATGATATCCCCTCTTACCAAACTATTGCTCAATACAATTGTTTCACATTTATGCCAATTAAGTTTAGCCCCAGAGTGTATCTTATACCACTCTATTGTCTCCTTAAGTTCCTCAACATCTATGATTAATCTCAGACCAACCACCATATCATCTGCAAAGGCTCCAACTTTCCACCCAATCCTGAATACTGAGAGCCTTACTATCTTCTGCCAAATCCTATCTATCAAAGGCTCTAAGGAAAGAGCATACAGAATGAGGGACAGCAGGTCCCTCTTGGGGACACCCCTACTCAGGAGGAATACTACCCCTTTATATCTATTATATATATAAGCACAGCTCTACTCTCTTCTAGTAGGCTGACCATTGCCATCTGGAACTAGTGAGGGATACTAATCTAATCCAATACCTTCATCAATCAGACCTGCCAAACACAGTTATATACCTTCTTCTGATCTAGAAAAACCAGTTACTCATTCAGTCCACAGGCTCATATCTCTTCAATAATATTATATACTCAAGCTGTACTATCTCTAATAAGCTAGCCCTCTACAAAGCCCTGCTACTTCTCACTGAGATCTTACTGAGCCACCTTTTGCAGCCCTACTACTACCACCTTAGTAACTAACTTTCTATCCATGTTCAGAAGTATGATCAGCTACCAGTACTTCCAGTCCTCTCTCCCACTCTTATTCTTATAAAGCAGTACTACCAGCCTCAGATCCTACTTACTCACCCATCTTCCAGACTGTAGTATCAAGTCACAAAGCTCCATCAGCTCTCCCAATACTCCAGAGACTCCCACCATCTTCTTCCAAAAGTCCTAGAGCACATCATCCTAGTACCATGCCTAGTATAGTTATAGCAAGAACCTGATAAATCTCCTCTTTCTATATAGGTATCACCAAGCTATCCAGCCCTTCTGCTTAAGGTGGGTACCAATCCTCCAAGGCCTGATCAATGATAGCAGTATCAGCCCCACTCTCCTCCTCACTCTATAAACCACTCCACCTCTTCTTTAATGATCTGAGAATATCTTATATATCATACACCAGCTGACTATCAGAATCTAGTACCCTCTTCCACCTCTGCTTTACTCTCCTCACCTGAAGGGCTCTCATGAGATACTTAGAGGATCTCTCCCCTTCTTCTAGCCCCTGCCAACATAACTGTACTACCAAACTCTGCACCTGTACCTCCTCCTCCTCCTACAATCTGTTATAACTCCCTGACCTCTATTTTTGCCTACAATAGTCTCCAGTCCTTCACCCTCTCTAGGGTCAACAGACCAGTCCAATCTTCCAGAAGTCTAGCCAATCTAGTGGAAGCCCACATTGCTCTCTTCCTCCTCTAGCTTCCAGCCACCTTGCCAGTCTTGCTCCAGTAAACCCTAGTAGCCACTTTCATCCTCATCTACTGGACTCCAACTGGGGCTCCTTTCTGTATCCAACCTTCCACTCTCTGCTAAATGTCCTTCACCCACTTGTCCTATAGCACCTTATCATCCAACAAAGAGGAATTGAGGTGCTAATATCCAGGCCCATCTCTACTCTCTCCAAAATGTCCCTGTCCCAGCAGCCCCCAATGATCAGACCATGGATACTACTCAGCTTTCAGTGACTTCCAAACACCCAAGCCCCAGCAGTTTTCTATCAGAACCCAGTCAATCTTTGTCCCCAGGCCACTTACCCAGTATGTGTATACCCTCCTATTACCCCAAAACTCTCTGCCAGCATCTACTAGAGCACTTAGCTTTTCTGCTTCCTACCATATCTCCAGACCGCTACTCCTACCCTCAGCCCCCCACTCTATGGTTATCCTATCTACCAGTACATCTCTGACTATATTAAAGTCCCCTCTAAGCATATCTACTATTATCTCTACAAGAGCCCCACTCTCCTGAAGACCCTTCACCTAATCCACATACTCACCTCTCACAGCAGAGCAGTAGCAGGAACTCACTGTAACTAGCTCCCAACCTATTCATATCCACTCTCCCCAAACCAGTCTGTCTCTCCAGCTCCTCATACATATCTCATATCTCTCCACTGTCTCTCCAGACCAGAATCCCAAGCTTGCCCTTTCAAACCATCTCACCTCTCTATTTCTTTATCCATTCTAGTCTATCCAAATCATCCTTATATCTGATATCTTGCAAAAGAAAGAGATCAGCCTCCAATCTCTTTAGCTAAGTAAAAATATTTCAATGCCAAAATGAACCCCATAACTCATTCATATTCAATAAAAAATGTTGGTTATACTATTTATAAGGAATCTTGTAAAATAGCAAGTACATCCTCTACTGCTCTATGTTTATCTCCTCCTGAGCCAAGTCCAGATTATATTCAGCAGCCACTGCCTTCTCTTCAATCCTCTTAGTCTCCAATCCAACTAATAGTTCAGCAAGTTCCCCATTCTTCTTCTCCTTGAAATCCTCACAATACTCTAGGCAGACCTTCTGCCAGAGCTGCAATCTATAACACTCTACCCAACAGAAGGCAGCCCACTCACCAGCAGCAACTGCTAGCTTGGCCTCTCTCTCCTTATCAATCTCATACCCTTCCTCTTTCAGAAAAACTGCAAGAACATCTGCCTTCAGTGCCTCCACCACTCCATTACTATGCAGGATCTGTGCTCAATACTCTTTACTCATCACTCTCAGATCCACCTCTCCCAACTCCTCTACTGCAAAGTTGTTCATCATTTGGTACATCTATAGTAAGTTTTCCACCTTCTTCCTCCCTGGAGTTGCTGGCCTTCCTTTATCTAGCATCGAGATATCAGCCCCTATACTCACAGTCTCATCCCACTCCTTCTCTTAGACATTCACTAGTTCATCCTCACTAGTCACTACCACCTATCTCTCCTTCACCACCTCAGGAACTCCAAAGTGTACTCACTGGGTCTTCTATATAGACACATCCTCTACTACTCTGCCCCTTGAAGCTGGATCTCATCTAATAAGAGGAGTAGGAGATAGGGAGTCCTCTCAGATCTTAAACATATTATCTGTATATAAGTCATTACCAGTTACCTCCTTGTCTACTTCTGGTCTCTTTCCTGCATTCTCTCCATCTTCACTGGCCCAGACACTCACTTTGGCTCCCTCTACAACCTCAATTCTACTAGTATCCTTCTTTGCTCTGCTCTCCAGGTTCACCAACAGCTCTCTCTGCCTCATACATCCTTGGGACCTTTTCTACAGCTTTTTATCTACATAGATCTGCTTTCTATTTACCATCTCCAAATACATTGACTTTACATATACCTTCTAAGCCTTTGTCCTCTACTCTACTATACTACTCAGCTCCTTCAGTGCCTCTAACAAATCCTCTTCCTCCTCCTCACTCTCCTTTACCCTCATCACTTTGCACAAGAATGCCCTCTATATCATCACTGAAGACTAGTCCCTGGTCTTCCTAGTAGCTTCCCTCCCAGCTAACTGAATCCAGATATCAATATCTCCAGTTTTAAAAAAGATCCCTTCTCAGACCTAGAACCCAATATCAACCATCTCTTCATATTTGGCCATGACTTCCTCAACTCTCCTCTTTTTTTATAGTCTCTTGGAATCATTTCTTTATTAATACACCAATCTATCCTATATAAATACATTGAGCCCATCCCTTATCTGATCCCCCTAGGGGGGCCCCTCCCCCCCACCCCTACTTGATGAAAGACTACTTTGTCTAATACCATCACTACCTGCCCACCACTCTGTTCACAGATCCCTTCTACCAGACCACAACATCTCTCACCCTGGGGACCCCAACCCACCCACCACCTAGTCAGCAGATCCTCCATCAACTCCTTCCATCTTAACAACTTCTCCTGTAAACCCAACTGTTGCCCCTCCTTGAAGACAAAGAGCCAATGTCCAGCTAATCCCACCCACACTGCTAAAACCCACCCTACAGTGAGCCAACTATTGTCCACACTACCCACTAGCTGAGATTGCAGATCCTCCTAGCAGTCTTGCTTGCTATTCGACCTCTGCTCTACATCAAGCCAATTCTCTACTTCTATTCAAAAGTCTCCCAGCATCTCACACTCTCCCACCCAATGTTCCGGCATCTGCACAAATCCCCCCACTTGCCCCACATTATTACATTCCTCACAATCCAATTGGCCACCCTCTATCAGATGCCCTACATAGAAATTCAACATGGTGTTCCTCCACAACATCCACTACCATACCACCCAGAACTTGGGAGGAAGCCACCTCTACACCTCAGCACTCCATGACCAGACATCTGCCCAGTCCCACTCCTCACCAATCCTTGCTGCCTGCCATCCACTTGGCCAAAGATCCTGGCCAAGACCCTGCTGACACTCCACTCCATCCCCAATGTCAAACTCAGCAAGTAGAGTACCCCCCAGAAGCAATCTGTCCCATTGCCACATATTCAGACCCCAAGGCACCTCCCCCTCATTACTCTGTCAGTGCAGGTCTATTTGGTGTGCTCCATCCACTACCCCCCCCACCAGAAGCCCTTAAACCTCAGCTATTGACTTCCATTCAATCCCACCAGAGTAAGCAAATCTCCCAAGGACCCTTGAGGGGAGAATCTCATCTCTCACACCTTCTGTAACAGCAGCACCCACCCCCCTCCCTGTAATTCAACAGCTCTCTTCAACCACCAGACTTGCAGACAGTGCAACCTCTTAGGAAAATCTACAAGGCCTAGTCCTCCCCTAACCACCAGTGTTGCAAGGGTATCCCAACTAATCTGAGACCTCCTCTCAGCCCAAATCCAATCTCTAGCCATCTTTATCAGCCTCTTCACCACCTAAGCTGGAACTCAACTCTCCTCTTCATCTCTACAGCAGTCACTATAGGCACCTCTTTTACTAGAAGTTACACCACCCTGGGGTCCCACCTCAAGCAATATGCTATCAGAATGCACACCTTCCCAACAGTTAGCTCAGTCTTCAGCACATCCTCCAATGGTCTAGTTTTCTCAAAGCCTACCTTTATCTCTTCCAATCCCTTTAGGAACTTCACAGATACTACTCCAGCTATCTGCTTTACAATTAGCCCTAATATCATTTTCACTGTCACTACCAAATACCTGAAGCACAAAGTGACTGTGAACTCCAAGATTGACTTCTTGAATAATGGGGCTACTGCTAGGCCTATTCTACTATCTACTAGGTCCCCCATCCATCTAAGCCCCATCCTTTCAGCCCTGCAATCAGCAGTTACATCTGGATTTTTTTCTAGATCACGAGTTACTACCCCATCAGCAGTCATACTCCCAGCTACTACTCTACCAACATTTCCACCTGATACCCCCAAGGGAGCTCCTTCTGGCCCTCTAGCAGCAGTCTTCTCTCTCACTGTCTCCTGGCCCTTTCTCAGCCAGCCCTCTAGCCCATTCACTGGCTAACTCCCCTTCACCATATCAGTGAAGCTTGCTCTCTCTGTCTCTTATCTTCTAACTCTGCTCCCTCCTCTTCCACATTCTCTCACCAGCAGACCCCTCATACTTTTCCCTAAGCCAGATATAATAACTCTTATTTCTATTCCTCTCTGATCCTTTGGATACTTAGGGAAATAAGGTATTACTTAGGGACTTAGTATACAATGTGTACTAAGAAGCCTTCAGTTGAGGAAGTGCTCACTTTAAAGTAGTTATAGTAACAGTATCTTATCTTTCAAAGCTCTTTCTCTAATTTGCCCTATCTTTCAAGAGTCTTATTCTTTGCTGTGTACAGACTGAATTCACCTTGAAATTTAGGTTCAATGAGTTTTGTAACAGTTCTAGTTTCTAAATGAAGAAGCAACTAGTTCTGGTAGATCTAAGTAGCTTGAAGAGATACTTAAGGACTCAAGTGTTCTCGAAGGATTTCTAGGAGAAAATATTCTGAGACTTTATTCATGAGAACAAAGGGGATATTTATACAAGATCTGACACAAGGATCTGGAAGGATCTGAGAAATCAAAGGAAAATGCCAAGAGGAAAGTTCTCAGCAAGATGATAAATAATAACAAATAAAGTTCTACAAGTTTCCAAGACATTCAGTGACTAGCTAAATAAGTACTAAAGGATGCTTGGTGCCAAGAAAGGATTTCTAAGCATTCAGAAAGTACTGGAAGATCATAGAATATTGAAGAAAGACAAAGAAAAGAAATAAACTATGCTAAAATATTACATCTCCCCCTCCTTAAGAATCAACATCCTCATTGAATTCTCAAAGTTATATATAACAAACAGTAAGACTAAAAAAAACTTCAAATTAAATATATCGACTCATGGCAAGGATTGGCCATCCTTATATAAGGTGAGGGCCAAAGTATCATCTTGATCAGATGAGAACTGGTTCAAACCTCATTGGTTGCAGGATTTATAGAGTTCTCCTATATCTCTTGTTTCTGATTCTGTATCCCTTAGAGAACCCTGATGTGTAATGTGCCTGATCAGTACAGTAGATCATCTACTATCCAAAGGGAGAACCTCATGGGCAGTCAATGAGTTCCTTTTTGCTTGAACTCTTGGATGAGGTCTTGGGAGTTCTTGAGGTTGGCAGCAGGTTCCCAGGTGGCATCATATTCAGGGTAACCCATCCACTTGACTAGGTATTCTGTGCAATGGTATCAGACTCATTTGTCTAAGATTTTCTCAACTTCGTACTTGATGTGGTCTTCAACTATAACTGGTGCTGATGGTGTCAGAATTCAGCCAGAGTATGGGGGTGACTGGTTCCAGGCCTTGAGTTGTGATATATAGAATACAGGGTATATATGCATGATTGTTGGCAAGTTGAGATAGTAAGATCAGGTAGAGACTTGCTTGGTGATCTCAAAGGGTCTGAGGTACTTAGGCTGGAATTTGGCTGACTGGTGGTTGACTTGAGATTGAGCCTTGATGTTGTTGGCTTTAAGTAGAACCATATCACTAATATTGTATATAACATCTTGCCACTTCTTATCTGCATACTTAGCTTGATATTGCTGAGCCTTTTGCAGGTTTATAGTGGTGATCTTGAGGAGAAAATCCATTTTATCAATAAGGTTCTGGGCTGTGGGGACTTGTGTGTGACTGGATTGCTGGAATTAGACTAGGCTTGCAGGGGTCTTGGGGTTTTGACCATAAAGTAGCTGAAATGGGGAAAGGCCAGTTGATGATTAGTTGATATTATTGTAGGCAAACTCGGCATAGGTCAGATAGTGGTCCCAATCATCTTGCTCATAAGACACATAGTTTCTGAGCATTTGTTCGAGTGTTCTGTTCATTTGCTCTGTCTGTCCATCAGTTTGAGGATGGAAGGCAGTGGACATAGCAATTTGGGTTCCAAGGGTCTTGAAGAGTGCTTGCTAGAAGTGACTTGTGAACTTGGGGTTACAGTCACTGATAATTACTAGGAGAAGTCCATAATGGTGAAAGACAGTCTTGAAGAAGATTCTTGCAATTTCTGGGGCAGTGGCATTGGTTGTGGTTGGCTCGGTGATTGTAATCTTGGTGAGACAGTCCACAAACACAACAATAGCATCATAGCCTGTTTTGATTTGCAGGCATTGCACAATGAAGTCCATTGTGACTTGTTTGAACTTCTTGGTTGGAATTAACAAGGGTTGTAGAAGACCAGTGGGTGCTTGGTTGCTTGACTTGTTTCTTTGGTAAAGATTGCAGCTTTGGACATACTCCTTGATTTCCTTGAGCA
The DNA here is from genome assembly GCA_003990745.1 of Jimgerdemannia flammicorona. Lineage (NCBI taxonomy): Eukaryota > Fungi > Mucoromycota > Endogonomycetes > Endogonales > Endogonaceae > Jimgerdemannia > Jimgerdemannia flammicorona. Next base: position 16,656 of record RBNI01000690.1, on the reverse strand, counting down.
TGTTTGGCCAGTAGTAGTCTCGTTGAATATTCTTGATGGTCTTCTCAGTTCCAAGGTGACCAGCTAGTGGGGAGTCATGGTGTTCATGAAGAATCTTGTACTGTAGTTCAGAGTTTGTAGAAATATATATTTTATCTTAATAGTACATGAGGTTGTCCTTGATGGTGTACTTTTTCTTGAATTCCTTGGTATTCCTTTGTTGAACCAGAGAGTCTTGTTCATATATCTTCTTGATCTGATTGAGGAATTCAGGTGCCACAGTGACTTGTAAGATTGTGGCAAGATCAGGTCTTCTTGACAGTACATCTGATACAACTAGAGTTTTACCAGGCTTATAGATGATGTTTGGGGTAAAGGTCTGAAGTAGTTTACTCCACTTGGCTTGTTGGCAAGAAAGGGTTGGTTGAGTGTTGATGTACTGAAGAGACCTGTGATTGGTGATCATGTCAAACTCAACTCCTTCTAGATAGTATCGCCAGGTCTTGAAGGTATGTATGATTGCCAGAAGTTCCATTTCATGGGTAGCCAGCTTTTGTTCCACTGGGGACAATTTTCTTGACTCAAAGGCAATAGGTCAGTGTCCTTGACCATCATCTTGGAAAATGACTACACTAATGACAAAGTTAGATGCATCTATAGTAACTGTGAACTTCAAGTTTGGGTCCATGTTTCTCAGAACAGGTGCATGGGTCAGGCAGTTCTTGAGTTCTTGAAAAGCTTGTTGACAGAAAGCATCCCAGATATAGGGGACATAGAGGTCAGAGTTGGGTTCCTTTCACAGGAGGTTTGTTAAAGATTCTACAATGCCAGAGAAGTTCTTGACAAATCAATGGTAGTATCCAGCCAGACCAAGGAAGGACCTGAGTTCAGTGAGGTTTGCTGGTACAGGCCACTGTTCAATGGCTTGTATTTTCCTTTGGTCTACTTGAATTCCTTTGGCTGATACAATGTGTCCAAGGTATTTGACTTGATCCTTGAAAAATTCACATTTCTTAAGCTTTGCATAGAGCTTGTTCTCACAGAGGATCTTGAGGACTTATTCAATATGCTTGAGGTGTTCTTCTTCAGTGCTACTGAAGATCAGGATATCATCAATGTATACAAGTACAAAGATATAGAGCTGATCCTTGAAGATAGTTTGCATGAGATCTTGAAAGGTTGCTGGTGTATTGGTGATTCCAAAGGCTATGACTAGAAATTCATAGAGCCCAAAGGGTATCATGAAGGCAGTCTTAGGTATGTCTTCTGGCTTGATTCGAATTTGGTGATACCCAGAGGTGAGATCAATCTTGGTAAAGTACTTTGCATTCTTGAGGGCATCAAAGATTTGATCTATGAGCAGTAGCAGGTAGTGGTTCTTAACTGTAATCTTATTGAGTGCTCAGTAGTCTATGTACATTCGCAGAGTATCATTCTTTTTCTTGACAAATAGGACTGGGGAGCCAAAGAGTGACTTGCTTGGTTGAATGGCTTCTCACTCAATAAGTTCATTGAGTTTCTTCTTGACTGCTTCAATTTTAAGTGGAGATATGCAGTACATTTTCTTCTTAGGTATAGCTACATCAGGTACCAACTTGATTTCGTAGTCATGGTCTCTTGAAGGTGATAGACCAGGTAGTTTTTCTGGAAAGACATCCTTGTACTTATTCAGTAGTAACTTGATGCTTTTACTAATTGATAGCTTCTTGTCTTCTTTTTTTAGTCAGATCAGTGCCACAAAGGTATAAGTAGCTTTCTTGAGGGCATTCTTAAACTGAATTGCCAAGAGGATAGCAATTGGGGTTCTCATCTGAGTCTTGTCTGGCTTGATGGTAATATTGGCTCCATCCTGAATCAAGGTGACTTCATTATTGGTCCAATTAATCTGAGAATTATATCATGTAAGCCAGGGTTTGCCTAGGATCAGGTCATGGTCTCCTAGTAGTACTACCTCGAAATCTAAACATTCCCAGTACTTCTGGATCTTGAGGGGAAGTTTAGCAGCAATTGAGTCAATTGGTAAGATGGTGCTATCTGTGGTGACAACTCCACCATTCTTGCCAGCTGGTTTGGTAAGAATCTTGAGCTTATCGATGAGGTTCTTGTTGATGAAGTTCCCAACAGCTCCACTGTCTATGAGAATATCTAGTTCTTGTCCCTTGACTAGACCTTTGAAAATGAGCATTGAATTGACTTGGTTCTTGGCTATACTTACAACTTTATCAGTGCTGCCAAAGCCTTTCTGATCTCATTTGGTTGAAGACAGCTTGGTGACTTCTTTGATGACTAGTAAGGTGGCTTGCTCCAGGATGAGCTATGCAATTCTGTCTCCTTCATTGATGATATATGGTTGGTTCTTGTGGTTGACTAGCAGGACTTGCATTTCACCTCAGAAGTCAGGATCAATGAATCCAGCACCAACATCCAATGAGTGCTTGAAGCTGAGGCCAGATCTTGGTGCAATTCTTGTATAATGTTCCTTGGGGATTTCGACTGAAAGGCCAGTTGGAATGAGCCTTCTCTCATGTGCCAGAATAGTGACTTGTTGTACTGCTTGAAGGTCTAAACCAATGGCTCCTTCTGACTATGCTTGAGGGATCTGGGCCTTGGGGTTGACTCACATGAAATTGAGTATAACTTCTTGTTCAACTGATTGACCTTGAGTGTCTTTGGACAGGACTAGGATCCTCTTTGGTTTGGCAGTTTTCTTGGGATATTTAGTTGTAATGTGACCAGGCTGATGGCAAAAGAAGCAGACTCCAGCCTTCTTGAGGTGCTCCTTTTCCTTGAGTATAAGCTTGCCTTTCTTGTTCTTATTGATGGTGTCTATGTCTATGGGGGCAGGTCCAACAGTTCTGACTTTGGATTCCTCCCTTCTGTGGTTGTTGTTGTTGTTGAAAGGCAGTCTCTTCTATTCAAAGTGGTGACCATAGGTAATGACATCAAACCTATCAGTAATTTTCATTGTTGTATCTAGGTCCTTGGGTTCTTCTAGTTCAACACAAACTTGGGTTTGACCTTTCAGGCCTCAGATGTACTTGTCAACCTTCTTGTCTTTAGTGACATGTGGTAATTCTAGCAGGATTGACAGAAATTGTACATTGTATGCTTGCACAGACTTGAGTTGTTTGACATTTGCCAGATGGTCTTGCGTGGCCTTGGTGCTGTTGACTGGTTTGAATTGGCCTTAAATGGCATCAGAGAATTCACCCCAGGTCTTGATTCAGCCAGAGAATCTGGTATTCTGGACATGATTTCGCCACCAGATTGCAGCATTTTCTCAGAGGAGTGTGGTGGCAAATTGGACTAGTGTTGCTTCTTCCAAATTGGTCAGTTCTCCATATTGCTCCAATTGGAAAAGCCAGGCATTAGTAGACAGTCCTCCTCTTTGGCTATCAAAGTGTTGGGCTTCTGAGGCTTGATAGTAACTGCTGTCAGATGTATTGATGTCGGTAGAGGTACAGAGATATAAGCAGAGACCTTGCTTTCCTTTCTTTCTATATGTTCTTGAAGTTGAGCAATCTGAGCTAATGCAGTCTGCAAAAGACTCTTGATGACCCCATTTGACTGAGTAGGGTTTTGCTGTTCCTCTTCTTCTTACTGATTGTACTGATTGTATGAGGCATTGCCTGAACTGTAGGTACTATATGAAGGGTTCCACCCATTGTCCTCCATAGTGTTGTGACTGATATCTTGAGAGATGTCTTGATAAAGAATAGGTGTAACTTAACCACTACTACCAAGTGTAATGGTTCTAGTTTCTAAATGAGGAAGCAACTAGTTCTGGTAGATCTAAGTAGCTTGAAGAGATACTTAAGGACTCAAGTGTTCTTGAAGGATTTCTAAGAGAAAATATTCTGAGACTTTATTCATGAGAACAAAGGGGATATTTATACAAGATCTGATAGAAGGATCCAGAAGAATCTGAGAAATCAAAGGATAATGCCAAGAGGAAAGTTCTTGACAAGATGACAAATGATGACAAATAAAGTTCTATAAGTTTCCAGGACATTCAGTGACTAGCTAAATAAGTACTAGAGGATGCTTGGCATCAAGAAAGAATTTCTAAGCATTCAGAAAGTACTGGAAGGTCATAGAATATTGAAGAAAGACAAAGAAAAGAAATAAACTACTCTAAAATATTATAAGTTTACTTAAGTCATTGGAGATTTATATACTGGTCTCAGTTCTGGTAGAAGTTAGCTAGGCTTCTAGAGTTTAGTCAGAAATACTAAAGTCACTTAGGTGACATTACTAAGACTCAGAGGAATGTGTGTATGTGGGGGGACTTGATTTTTATATCAAGGACTGAACTAAAAACTGCTTTATTTTGGATGGAAACTAGAGGGTATTTGTACAAGTTGGTCTGCAATTTCTAACTAAGTATGAGTGACTAATTTGGTAACTATAGTGAGGTTTGTGATCATGACCTTTGTCAGATAGTTTTTGGCAAAAATAACTTTGTGATCAGGATCTCAATTACTAGGCAATGATCAGCTGCTGTAGTAATAGTTGTTGTAGTGCCAATTGTCAGAGATAAACTAGATATTATTTTTTGTATTATTTTCTGCATTGTTCATTTATCATTCATAATATCATATGTCATACTCAATTGTATGATGTCATCATCAGATCATGTGATCACTCATCTCATCATGTCTCATCTGTTTACTCATTTGTTCTATTAAATCCTTCCCTCCTTAGAAATCAATATTCTTGTTGATTTGGAAATTGAGAACCAGGGGAGAGAAAGGTAAAGAGTCTTCCTCAGTGTTGTTGCCTTCTCCTTCAGTGGTAGGGGGGATAGTTACTGATGGCTCAGTATCTAGGATAGAGAAGTCAATGAGGTCTGCAAATGGTTCTTATATTGGTATGAGTATTGGTGTAGAGGTTCTCTATTTAATGCAGTTGAGACCCCATATAGGGTTCCTGATCCTTATGTCTGGGGATATCCATTTGAATGGATAGTCTTTCAAAGAGGTCAAAGAGGCCTTAGAGCCATTGGTCTGAGTTGTCATTTAGGAGGGAGCTTCAGTGAGATTCACAATCAGTAGACTTGAGTAATTCAGGAGTTGGCTTCTTGGGCTATCTGGATTTCTAGCTTGTCCATCTCAGAAAAGGAGAGGTTTTGGAAATCCTTCAGTTGGATATAGTTGAGGTTGGGAATTACAAAGAGTGTATAGTATATAATTTGATAGACCTTCTTAGCAAGTCTTTACTCATACCTATCTAGATAGATCCAGTCTAAGATCTGGTCAGTGGGTAGGTCCTTTGTACGTTGGTAGAGTTGGTGGCCAATTTTGTATTTATGCCAGATCTCTAGGCAGCTGGTAGCAAGGTAGGCCCTCTCAATAACTTTGTAGCGATTGGGAACATAGTGTCCTAGGTCCTAGCTGGAGAGGTTAAGGGCCTCAAAGTGGTGGTTTCTTCCTTAGATGGCAACCTGAATGTGTCCAAAGAGGCAGTAAACCTAGCTTGAAAGAGACTGACTATGGTGGGCAGTTTGGCAGTAGATAGCAGGCATTCTTGTCTTGTCTTTTCTTTGTGAGAAAGAGATAGAAATGGTGGCATGCTCTTTGTATACTTATTTGCCTACCTGGTGTGACTTTCAATCTGATCACACTTTCTAGCAGAATGTGTGACCTATTGCTGTAATCAGAGCATATGCTGATCATATGAGAAAATCCTGATTTCAAAGATATCACCACTTGTAGATATGGTTATACAGAGTTGGCAGATCTTGGTTCTCTCTTTTTTTTGTCTCATTGGTATATTTGCAAGGACTGGCCATTCTTATCTAAGGTAAGGGCTCCTATTATTATGGCTGGGGGTTTAAATCTCTTAGAAATAGTATTTATTATAATCTAAGGTAATTTCTAGTAACAATATCTGTCACATAGATGAACTTAGATTGGTTTTGATATCATTAGCTTTCCTAAGTTCCATATGAAGCATCTATCATCATCCAGCAGAGATGATACAGATAGTATAAAATGGAGTTATTCAAATATATTTTACTATATCATGCTAGGTTGTTCTTTGTCTGAGTATCTTCTTATTAATTAATTATAGTATTCCTTTTTCTGTAATGTTTGGTATTGAATGTTTTGGATGAAATATATGGTGTCTTCTTTTCATTACTGTGTGCTCTAAGCCCTAGAGTTGCAGTTCCTTCCTTTACTGTGGGATGAGTGTTTCTATGTAGTTCTAGAGGGCTTTGCATGCATTTTTCAGAACTTCTTCTTTTTTCCAGATAGCATTATAGATGGGGTAACTCTTTCACTTGATGAGAAAAAACCACTTAACTGTTTTGATATATTTGCAGACCTTGTGGTCAAGTATTTCCTCAATTTCGAATTCCTTATGATCATTGATCCTAACTGGGAGTAGTGGTGGAACTATATGCTTGGGAAAAGGATTCTCATAGTAGTCCACCAATTGGCTGATATGAAATACTGGGTGTACTCAAATATTATAGAGAAGTTGCAACTTGTAGTTGACTTCACTGACTTTTTCCACAATCTTGTATAGTCCAATTCTTCTAGTATAGAGTTTCTTGGCTAGTTGTTATGTCAGAGTGTCTGAGTGGAGGTGGTCTGTTCTAAGTATGACCATGTTATCAATATTATAAAAGGCTTCTCTTCACTTCAAGTTTGCATACTTGGTCTAGTAGTCCTATACTTCTATAAGAGTATCTTTTATCATTTGAGTAAGGTCAGAAATAGTCTCAGCCAAATCTTGGGCTGCTGGGACTGCTGATTTTACAGTAGTGCTTGAGATCCTTGGGTGTTGACTATGATTCAGGAAGAATGGAGTCTTCTTTGTAGAGATTTGCTGACTATTATTGTAGGCAAACTTGGTATGGGCTAGGTACTTATTCCAGTCATTCTGCTTGTAACAGCAGAAGATGCTAAGCATCTGCTTGAGGGTCCTATTGGTTCACTTGATTTGACTGTCAGTCTGAGAGTAGTAGATAGTAGAGAACTTCAGCTTAGTTCTATGAAGAGAGAAGAATGTCTTCCAGAAGTTACTTGTAAACTTTGCATCCCAGTCAGACATAATGGTACTAGGCATACCATATAGTCTGAATACTTGATTGAGGAAAATCTCAGCAATCTTTAGTATCATGATAGTGGTTTTAGTGAGTACAAAATGGGCTTGTTTGCTTAGGCAGTCCACAAATACCACAATGGCATTCTATCCTGCCTTAGTCTTGGGGAGCTAAATAATAAAGTTCATTGCAATCTGATCCCAGTTGTGACTTGAGATAGGCAGGGTATAATAGAACGAATGAGTGAACAGATGAGACATGATGAGCGATCATGTGACCCGGTGATGACATCATCATATGATTGAGCACAACATATGAATAACAAATGATGAATGGACAAATGATATGAAAATGATACAAAAAATGATATCCAGCTTATCCCCAACAATCAGTGCCATAGCAACAGTTGCTACAGCAGCTGATCATTGCTTAGTAATTAAGGTCCTGATCATAAAGATGTTTTTTACCAAAAACCACCTAATAAAGGTCACAATCACAAACCTCATTATAGTTACTAAATTAGTCACTCATACTTAGTCAGAAATCACAGACCAACTTGTATAAATACCCCCCAGTTTCCATCTGAAATAAAGTAGCTTTAGTTCAGTCCTTGATACAAGAATTAAGTCCCCTCCACACACACACATTCCTCTGAGTCTTAGTAATGACATCTAAGTGACTCTAGTATTTCTGACTAAACTCCAGAAGCCTAGCTAACTTGTGTCAGAACTGAGACTGGTATATAAATCCCCAAAGACTTAAGTAAACCCATTGAACCTGAATTTCAAGGCAAATTTAGTCTGTGCACAGTAAAGAACAAGATCCTTGAAATAGGGCACAAGAGAAAGACCTTTGAAACAGAAGGCACTGCTGCTATAATTACTTATAAGCAAGTACTTCCTCAAACTGAAGACTTCTTGGTACACATTGTGTACTAAGTCCCTAAGTAATAGTCCACTTCCTTAATTATCTAAAGGATAAGAGAGGGGTAGAAGTGAGAGTTATTACAACTTGGTAGCAGCGGATTACCAGCCAAGAAGGCACTAAAGAACACACTCCTGAAGTTGGAATAAGACCAACCTTGGACAGGAGTAACCCCCAGAATCAACTGTGGATTCTCAAACCAGAGCTAGAGAAGCCCTTGCCATTAGGACCAGGTGGTACCAGGAAACCACAGACCCAAAGACCCATCAGCTTGTAATTGACCAGACTTATAAGGATCTATACCAGGCCTTTAGGACATACCACCCAGGACTTAGGAATATTGTTAGCTGCCGTAGGTTCTACAAACTCCTCTGAGGACATATTGGAACCACTAGGACCCCAGAATCTACTGCTGTAGCCACCCAGGATTTTCTAGATTATATCACACCCCCTGCTGCAAGAGAAGCAGCTGTCAAGTGGATTATCTCTGACAGATACCATCATACCCCTAACAAGACCCCCTCTACTACAGGCTAGTTGTATACTACACCTCTGCTATAACTAGGTATGAAAACAAGCAAGCAGGCCAATCATCCCCTACTGCTGAACAAGAAGCAGGCCCATCTACTCAGCCAGAGACCGATATCCTCTTTGAAGGACCTAGTCAGTACGAGGACACACTATCTCATCAGGGAAGGGAGTCAGATGAAGACTCTACAGGTTATCAGTCTGATGATAGCCAATGAGGAACAGCAGGCCTAGGAATTTACCAAAGGACTACAGGTCAAGAAGATCAGACCCCAGAACCAACCCAGCCACCTATACAGAGGTTTGGTTTACCCTCTCTCACAGAACTCTTTGACTTAATATCTGGGAATCAAGAAACTCCAAGTCATACAGCACAACAACCCCACCAAGCAGAACAATCTTCAGGAGAATCTACCCCAACAGGCCTACCACTAATAGTCAATACAATGGTAGATACCAATATTGTAGCACTGACTACCCAGCTAGCAGTACTAGCAGAGATAGTAGGACAGATTGCTGAACAGAACAAACCAACCTAGGCTCTGCGAATCCCAACATTCAGTGGAAAAAACAGTAACATCAAAAACATCATCAATGCAGTTAACACAGGCTATCAAGCAAACCAATGGAATGACAACTGAGTGCCAATAGGAATGCTCACCAACAACCAGAACAGCACCCTTCAACAGCTGTTTGCTACATCAGTAGCACAAGTGGAAACAGTAGCTACATTCTTCATTGGAACAGTAGCCAAATTCTAGCGAACTTTGGAACAACACCTAGTAACCTGGGAAAACTGCCTCCAAGTCATTAGACAAGTACCCACTAACAATAGACCAGGTTGGGATGACTATGAAGCAGGCCCAGGACTCAAGGCCTTGCTACTGACCAAATTCTGAAATGTGGCCTACATATAAGAAACTTGGAACAAACTGTCCCAGATGAAGTTCCACAAGAACAGTGAAGAGGATCTAGAGACCTTTGCCACCAGAATGGATACCTATCTCAAACAGTTGGACTCACCTATCAGGAGAACAATTTGGCCATCAATGGTACCAGAGCTAACTATCTTTTTGCAGCCCTACCAGACTGGCTCACTCAGAAGATCAAGAAACAAGGTCTTCCTCAAGGATGTCCCCACTATTCATGGTGCTTTGCCCAAGTATATACAAAGAAGAGCCTGCAAAATCCTTGCTGTATAAGCTCCACGAAATCAAGAACACAAGAAGGATAACCAAGATAGGCGAAATCCTACAAGGAGAAATGATCAAAGGAATGACCAAAGATATGATCAAAGGAATGATCAAAGGAACTAGCGAAACCCCAGAGGACCCAGACCTCTCACTGAGGATGAAAAGAAGCAACTCTGCGAAAAGAGATTGTGCTTCATCTGCAAGAAGGCAGGACACATCTCATTCAGATACCCTGAGAAGAAGAACAGAACAGGCAAACCTAGTAACCAGAACATTACTGTCATTAGAGAAGGTCTAGAAAAAAAGAACCCCAAGAATGTCATCAAAGTACAGAAGATATGGTACAAGGCTACCATCTCCACTAAGGCCCACCTAACTGATGCTAGATATGACCTCTACAGTAGTCAAGACCTGTAATAACTCTCACCTCTATCCCTCTCTTATCCTTTGGATAATTAGGGAAGTGGACTATTACTTAGGAACTTAGTATACAATATGTACCAAGAAGCCTTCAGTTGAGGAAGCACTTGCTTTAAGTAGTTGTAGCAGCAGTGCCTTATCTTTCAAAGGTCTTTCTCTTGTGCCCTATTTCGAGGGTCTTGTTTGTTGCTGTGCACAGACTGAATTTGCCTTGGAATTCAGGTTCAATGGGTTTACTTAAGTCTTTGTGAATTTGTATACTGGTCTCAGTTCTGGCAGAAGTTAGCTAGGCTTCTGGAGTTTAGTCAGAAACACTAGAGTCACTTAGATATCATTATTAAGACTCAGGGGAAAGTGTGTGTGTGGGGGGGGACTTGATTCTTGTATCAAGGACTGAACTAAAACTGCTTTATTTCAGATGGAAACTGGGGGGTATTTATACAAGTTGGTCTGTGATTTCTGACTAAGTATGAGTGACTAATTTGGTAACTATAATGAGGTTTGTGATCGCGACCTTTGTCAGGTGGTTTTTGGTAAAGAATATCTTTGTGATCAAGACCTCAATTACTAGACAATAATCAGCAGCTGTGGCAACTGTTGCTGTGGTGCTAGTTGTCAGGGGTAAGCTAAATATCATTTTCTGCATTGTTTGTTTGCATCATTTGTCACTCGTTATTCATATACTGTGCTCGATCATATGATGACATCATCGCCAGATCACATGATCATTCGTCGCATCCCATCTGTTTGCTCATTCTATTACATCCTTCCCTCCTTAGAAATCAACGTCCTTGTTGATTGAGAAATTGAGAACCAGGGGAGAGAAAGGTGGGGAATCCTCCTCAAGGTTGTTACCATCTTCTTCAGGGACAGGGGGGGTGGTGGTTGCAAATGGCTCACTGACCAGGATGGAGAAGTCAATGAGGTCTGCAAATGGTTCCTGCATTGGAATAGGTGCTGGTGTAGGAGTTCTCCATCTGATGCGATTGGGGCCATCCAAGTAGGGCTCTTGGTCTTCATGCCTGGGAATATCCATTCGGATGGGCAGTCCTTCAAAGAGGTCAGAGAGACCTTGGAGCTATTGGTCAGGGTTGTTATTCAGAAGGGGGCTCCAGTAGGGTTCGCAGTCAGTAGACTTGAGGGTGATCCAGGAGTTGGCTTCTTGGGCTACCTTGATCTCTAGTTCATTGATCTCAGGGAAAGAGAGGTTCTGGAAGTCCTTCAGTTGTATGTAGTTGAGGTTGGGGATCACGAAGGGTATATGGCGCATGATTTGGTGGACCTTCTTGGCAAGTCTTTGCTCGTGCCTATCTAGGTGAGTCCAGTCAGAGACCTGGTCCATAGGTAGACCATTCATATGTTGGAGGAGCTGGTACCCGATTTCATATTCATGCCAGATTTCTAGGTGGCTGGTAGCAAGGTAGGCCCTTTTGATAAGTTCGCAGCAGTCAAGAACATACTGTCCTAGGTCCTGGCTGGAGAGGTTAAGGGCCTCTGAGCGGCGATTCCTTTCTTGGATGGCAACCTGGATGTGTCCGAAGAGGTGGTCAACCTGGCTTGGAAGGGGCTGGCTATGGCGGGCAGTTTGGTGGTGGGTGACAGGCATTCTTGTCTTGTCTTTTCTTTGTGAGGAAAGGGGAGATGAGAGTTGTGGGGTATTCTTGCCTTGGGTATTTATACTTATTCGCCCATCTGATATGACCTTCCTTTGGTCATGCTTTCTGGCAAAATGCATGACCTGTGCTATAAGCAGAACATGTGCTGGTCACATGAGAAAATTCCAATTTCAAAGATCTCGTCACTCATAGTTGTAGTTACACAGAGTTAACAGGTCTTGGTCCACTTTTTTTTTATCTGGTTGATGCATTTGTGAGGACTGGCCATTCTTGTCTAGGGTGAGGGCTCCCATTGTCGCAGCTGGGGGTTCGAACCTCTTGGAAATAGACTTTTCTTATAATCCGAGGCAATTCCTAGTAACAATATCTGTCACATGGATGGACTTAGACTGGTTTCGACATTGTCAGCTTTCTTAAGTTTCACATGAAGCATCCATCATCATCCAGCAGAGATGACACAGATGGCATGAAATGGAGTTGTTCAAATGTGTTTTGCTATACTGTACTAGATTGTTCTTTTGCCTGGATATCTTCTTGTTGGTTATCCATAGTGTTCCTTTCTCTGCAATGTTTGGTATTATATGTTTCCAGATAAAAATATGTGGTATCCTTCTTGCTCGCTGTATGCTCCTATACTTAGAGCTGTAGTTCCTTCCTTTACTGGGGGATGAGTGTTTCCATGTAGTTCTGGAGAACTTTACATGCATTCTTCAGGGCTTCTTCTTTTTCCCAGGTGGCGTCATGGGTGGGGTAACTCTTCCACTTGATCAGAAAAAGACACTTGACTGTTTTGGGATATTTGCAGACCTTGTGATCAAGTACTTCCTCAATTTCGAATTCCTCATGATCATTGATCCTAATTGGGAGTGGTGGTGGAACTGTATGCTCGGGGAATGGGTTTTCATGGTAGTCCACCAATTGGCTGATATGAAATACTGGGTGTACTCGGATATTGTGGGGAAGTTGCAACTTGTAGTTGACTTTGCTGATTTTTTCCATGATCTTGTATGGTCCAATTCTTCTAGCATGGAGTTTCTTGGCTGGTTGTTGTGCTAGGGTGTCTGGGTGGAGATAGTCTGTTCTAAGCATGACTATGTCGCCAATATTGTAAAAGGCTTCTCTTTGCTTCAAGTTTGCATACTTGGTCTAATAGTCTTGTGCTTCTATGAGAGCATCTCTTATCATTCAGATAAGGTCAGAAATGGTCTTGGCCAGATCTTGGGCTGCTGGGACTGCTGATTTCGCAGTGGTACTTGGGGTCCTTAGGTGTTGCCCATGGTTCAGGAAAAATAGAGTCTTCTTTGTGGAGGTTTGCTGACTGTTATTGTAGGCAAACTCGGCATGGGCTAGGTACTTGTCCCAATCATTTTACTTATAATAGCAGAAGATGCTGAGCATCTGTTTGAGAGTTCTGTTGGTTCACTCAGTTTGACCATCAGTCTGAGGATGGTAGACAGTAGAGAACTTCAGCTTGGTTCCATGGAGGGAGAAAAATGCCTTCCAGAAGTTACTTGTGAACTTGGCATCTCGGTCAGATACGATAGTACTAGGCATGTCATGTAGCCTGAATACTTGGTTGAGAAATATCTCAGCATCTCTGGTGCTGTAGCAGTGGTCTTGGTGGGTGCAAAATGGACTTGTTTACTTAGGCGGTCCATGAATACCACTTGGCATCCCATCCTGCCTTGGTCTTGGGGAGTTGGATAATGAAGTCCATTGCAATCTGGTTCCAGTTGTGACTCGGAATAGGTAAGGGTTGCAGGAGTCCTGCTGGTAGCTTGTTACCACTTTTGAACCTTTGGCATATCTCGTATGAGGCCATGAAGTCTTTGATATCCTTGGTCATCTTTGGCCAATAGAACTCTCAAGAGAGGAGGTTGTAGGTTTTTTCAAAACCAAAGTGTCCTGCTGCAGGAGTATCATGGAGTTCCTGCATGATCTTGAGTCGCAGAGTATTATTGTTGGGTACAACTGCTCTATCATAGTCCCTGTAGATAAGTCCATCATGGTAGGTGAATCTCTTGGCCATTTGCCTTATGGGTTCTGGGACCTCAGCCTCTGGGTCTTGGCAGAATTGAAGGAAATTCGTCAGAGGGCTGTCTTGCTGATAGCCATCCTTGATCATCTAGGTGAGGTCGCTGATTACTTCAACCATAAAGACAAGTTCATCTTCTATATACCTAGAGAAACCATCAGCCACACAGTTGGTTTTGCCTAGGATATACTTGATTTCTATATCAAAGTTAGCAATGATTTCCATCCAGTGGGCTTGTCTGTGGGTCAGCATAGACTGTATATGAATATACTGCAGTGTATAGTGGTCAGTATAGGCCACAAATGGCTGTCCTAGGAGGAAATGGCACCATTCCTGGAGTGCAGTGACAATAGCCAGGAGTTCCTTCTCATGGGTAGTATACTGGGTCTCAGCTGGCTTGAGCTTCTGGGAAAGGTAGGCCACTGGGCAGTCTTCTTGGCTGAGTACTACTCCAATAGCAATATCAGAGGTATCTGTGGTTAGAGTGAATGGTCTGGTAGGGTCAGGTGCAATCAGCACTGGGGCCTCAGTAAGGAGTCTCTTGAGGTGGTCCATAGCCAGAGTGCATTCGGGGGTCCATTCAGCTTTGATATTCACTCCTTTGTGAGCCAGGCTGGTCAGTGGGGCTGCAATAGCAGAGTATCTTTGGATAAACCTTCGGTAATAACTGGCAATACCCAGAAAGCACTGGAGTAGCTTGAGGGTAGTAGGGATAGGGATATCCTTGAGGGCTGATACCTTTCGGGGGTCCACATTGATACCTTCAGCAGAGATGATGTGCCCTAGGTATTCAATCTGGTTTTGGTAGAACTTGCATTTGCTCATCTTTGCATAGAGTTGGTGTTCTCGCAGGAGGATCAGTACTTGTCTGAGGTGGGTGTAATGTAACTCTACTGTCTCGCTGTAGATTAGTATATCATCAATATACACAAGGACACAGATGTTGAGGAGTGGTCCAAAGATGTCATTCATCAGATACTGGAATGTTGCTGGTGCATTGGTCAATCCAAAAGGCATGACTCAGAACTGGTAGTGTCCAAACTGTGTTCGGAAAGCTGTCTTTTCAATGTCCTTCTCATCAATGAGAATCTGGTGATAGCCATTTTGCAAATCTAGTAGAGAAAAGGTCTTGGCCTTGAAGATTTGGTATAGCAATTCATCAATCCTGGGCAAGGCATACCAGTTCTTAATGGTGATCTTGTTGAGGGCTCTGTAGTCAATACATATTCGCAGAGAGCCATCTTTCTTCTTGACAAATAAAATGGAGGCTCCAAATGGAGAGCGGCTGGGTTCAATGTATCCTTGGGCCAGTAGTTTGGTCAATTCATCCTTGAGGGTCTTGAGCTCAGGTTGGGCCAGTTGGTAGATACTCTTGTATGGAGGTTCTGATCCTGGAATAAGATCAATTCCATGTTGGATTTGGCACTTGGGTGGAAGTCCTTGGGGGTCTTGGAATACGTCTTGGAATTCTTTAAACAGTTCTTGAGCTTCTGTTGGAATTGGGCTGCTTGTAGCTTCAGTGACTTCTTGTACTGTACAGATGAAGTAGGTCTTTCCTTTTTTTCGAGAGAGTCTCTTCATTTGAATGGCAGAGATGATTTCAATTCCTTGGTGGTTGGTGCCTTCCTGGGGTATCAGGGTGATCTTTCTGCCTTCATGGGTCAGGTTAATCTCATTGATTCTCCAGTTGATATCTGGGTTGTATTGGGTCAACCATGCTTTTCCTAGGATGATGTCCTGTCCTGGAAGATCTACAATACTGAAGTTCAACTTCTCTTGATATTTGCAAGAGATCTTCACAGATCTTAGTCAATGGTGCAGTTTTTCCTCACCGAAGGTAACACTTCTTTTCTCAGTAGTTGGTCTGCTTTGGGCTCCAATTCTCTTGGTGGTCTTAGTGTTGATGTAGTTTCCAGTAGCACTACTATCAAGCAAGACATTGACATTCTGTCTGTAGACTTGGCCTGTGAACTTGATGTAACTGTCCTCCTTCTTGATGGTGTTGAGTTCTTCATCCTCATTATTGTTCCAATTGCTGTCAGTCTCCTCAAAGTTAGTTTCTCCCCATCCTTCACAAGGAGGGTTGTCTTGTTTGGGTTCCTCAGTCTGTGGGGCTTGGCGTTTCTCGGATTGAATTTTGAAAACTTTAGAGAGGCATGCATGGCATTCACCAACATATTCCATGTAGTACATTCGAATGGAATGAGGGCATCATCCACATGGTGCATAACCATCTACAATTCTCTTGTACCAGTTTTCATCATCTTCCTTCATGGTAGTGATCTTTTGACTGGGAGGTTTGTTGGTAGATCCAAACCCTTTCTTGCCATGGTCTGTCTGGGAGAGTTTGGGGACTTCTTCAATAGTGAGATCTTGACAGATTTCTTCAATGATTGCTTGAGCAATTCTTTGGCCTGCTTTGACTTCAAATGATGTGTCTCCAAAATTTCACAAGATGACACAGATTTCACCAGTAAATCCTTGGTCAACTACTCCTCCTCCTAGTCCAATATTGAACTCTTTGGCTAGGCTGCTTCACTCAGCAAGGTGGATGTATGTACCTCTGGGAGCTTGCATTGCAATTCCTGTTTGCACTGTAGCATTGGTACTTGGTTAAATAGTGAGGTCTTGACTGCTATAGAGATCATAACCAGAATCGGTTGAGTGGGCCTTAGTGGGGATGGTAGCCTTGTACCATATCTTCTGTACTTTGATGACATTCTCAGGGTTCTTCTTTCCTGGACCTTCTCCGATAATAGTAATGTTCTGGTTACTGGGTTCGCCTGATCTGTTTCTCTTCTCAGGACATTTGACTGAGATATGTCCTGCCTTCTTGCAGATGAAGCACAATCCCTTTTCATGGAGCTGTCTCTTTTCATCCTCAGTGGGAGGTCTGGGTCCTCTGGGGTT
>RBNI01000689.1:0-27825 GCA_003990745.1 Jimgerdemannia flammicorona | reverse complement strand
GTGGACAGTTACAGGAAGACACTGTAGTAGTACATGAAATGCATTTTTGGAGAGATATATAAAGGAGGGGGGTTATACAAAGACAATGTGGTAGTGTATAGAATACTTGCATATAATACTTATATAGAAGACTTGTGTAGAATGCAGTATAGTAGCATGTAGAATGCTTGTATTAAATACTATATAGTAGTATATAGAATACCTTTTTGGAAGGTACATGGCAGCAGTATATGGAATGTTATTTTTTTTTTTTTTTTTTTTTTTTTTTTTTTAGAAATTGTCTAACCATTCAAATTCTTTTTTTTTTTTTTATTATTATAGATAAATGAATTGCAGTTCCAGAACATATTATGGAGTCTCAGTAGATAAAAATAATCTATCTCCAGACACCAATATGAGTACCAAGAATAGGAAAGCTGCTCCTTACTATAATACCATCTTGAATACTACTCAAAACTCACCTCAGAGATCTGGCAAAAATAATTCAAGGAATGCAAAGCAGATTGTTGATCCTCAGGATAATGTTGATAATGCTAGTAATGTGGTCAATACTACTTCAAAATCTCCACAAAAAAGACTGAGACAAAAAAATGTTTCTGAGAATACCAAAGTCAGTAACATAGCTCTCAAGTTACCACAAAAGAGGTAAGGCAACACTAACATAACTCCTGAGAGACAAAGGAGAGGGAAAATTAATTTTCAGAATAACAATAATAATGAGAATAATGATGCATATGATGATAATAGCTATGAGAACAATCAAGATGAGAATGATAAGTATAATGACATCTACCAGAACTATGATAATGATCAAGAAGATGACAGTAATTAAGATTTCCTCTCCAAAGATGATCATAAGGAGTGTTTTGATGATGATGATGATCACAAGTATGGCCAGAAGAGATCTTATCTTACAATTAGTACTATGAGCATTAGTAAGGAGGAAGAAAAGCTTCTAGAATAACTCTTGGAACTATAAAAGAACAATGATCACCTTTTTATGAATAAGGAAATAAAAGATAGTAATGTGAAATAAAATAACTGAAAGTATAGTAAACTGTAAGTATTTGTTAATGAACCATTTTCAGTCTCTGATAGCATATAGTTTCCAGTCCCAAAAACTAATAATATCTTTCTTTACTCATACAGTAAGATTGCAGATATACAAATAATGTTCAGAATTCCCTTGGAGGTCTGGGATAGAATTAATCATGTAATCATCGACCATCTGGCCCTCAACAACCTCTTTCTGGAACCTACAGGCAATATCAAAACAGATATTATTGTCTATATTATAAATGATAACCATGTATTGAAAAAGAACAATAATTGTCAGGAACTATATAAAAAAGTAAGTTATGTTTATAGACATTTTCACATTTAAATTTTTGCATACACTAAGACCTCAGAATAATATTTATTTATTACATTTATACATAGCTCAAACACTAGCTATAACTTATCTATAGCCATATGAAAGAACAAGCAATTAAACATTTTGAACTCATCTTCACTGAGGTCAAGTTCTCTAAGACTAGTTTTGAGAATAAGCATATTCAATGGCAAAAATCAGTACAGTATCTTGGGAAGGATGACAGATTCATTTATATACAGAAGGACAAGAAACTGGTTCAGCCATTCAAGTCCAAGATCCTTATATAAGTGCTGAACATACTTTTCATGAGACTGAAGCCATGCTTTCCTTATGTTTTGTAAGGATATATGACAATTTCTCATTCTATGCTAGCCCTTATATATATTTAGGTAAGTTTTTAGAACTGAGAAATATTAGTGAAGAACTATTCAAATATTCTAATATCTGTTACTGAATTATATTCCTACTAGGTGGAATTTTTACTAATGCTGGATAAATTACCATCAAAGTTCCTGGAGTCTGTATATACTCCAAAATACAAAAAATAGCCAGCAAAGATTGTGAAGGTAGAGGAGTATTTGAACCTCTTAACTAAAGTTATAAGTGCTGTTAGTTTTTCCAAGAACTCCAATCAGACTGCCAATGTTGATATGGAAAGTATTGATACTCCCAAACTGACAATTAATCTTTAGGATAAAGATATATACTAATGCATAATATTTCTGAGATTGATATACACTAATGCATAATATTTTTAAGATTGATATTTACTAATGCATAATGTTTCAGGGATTGATATGTATCAATGCAAATATTTCTGGGATTGATATATACTAATTCTATAATGAATTATACTCAAATGTAGTATTTCTTAAAATAATTTATATAAAGAAAGTAGTTTGGGGGATAATTTCATCATAATAAAGTATATTTTAAATGAGTTCTGAAAAGAGTCTTAGTGAAGTCTAATTATCAGTTCTACTATAGTTTGCAATTCAGACTTTTAGTCTGGAGTTCTGACTTTTAGTCCTGAGTTCTGGCTTTTAGTCTAAAGTTCTAGCTTTTAGTCAGGAGTTTTAAACCTAGAGTTCTGATTTCTGACTGAGTTCTGATCAGTTCTAGCAGTAGTCCTGAGGACTCACTAGGACTCACCAGAACTCAAAAAATATTTGGTGATGTACAGAGGAGGTCAGTATAGAGAAGATTGGTATGGAGAAATATAGAGAGGTCAGTGCAGAGGATAAAATAGAGGTTAGCATAGAGAAGATTGATACAGAGAAGGATATGGAAGAGGAGGATATAGAGAAAAGTAGTTCAGAATATATAGAGAAAGATAGTTTGAAATATATATGAGAAGAAGAATGATTAGTTGATTTATAGTAATAAAGAGTAAGATTAGTTCACATTAGTAAGTTTTTTATTTTTCTAATTTACTTTCTATTTATTTCCAATTTTATTTTGATTTCTGATTTTTAATTATATTTCTGTTTATTTATTCTAAATATATATCTTAGATGTATAATATTTTTTTTTTTGTATCTTGTAACTTAAAGATAGTTTAAAGACTGATCTGTATTAGGTTAAATATAGATCAGGGTCAGGTTATATATATTTCTCAGATTGGGTTATATATATCTCTTAGATTGGATTATGTAAATTTCTCAGATCAGATTATATATATTTCTTAGGTTGGATTAAAGATAAGTTATATATAATTCCAGGTTAAGATAAAGATGATTTACATATAATTCTGGATTGGGTTAAAGATAGATTATATATATTTAATTATAGATCAGTTAAAGGTGGATAACATATATATATTTCTAGATTAGATTAAAGATAAGTGATATTTAATTCCAGGTTGAGTTAAAGATAGGTAATATATATATATTTCCAAGTTGGGTTATTTATCTTGGACTTCTTTAACTTCATAGTTATATCTATAGAAATATTGATGGGCTTATATTCACTTATACTGAATTATTCTAGAATAACTTAAATATAAGCTAACTGTAAGAGATGTATAATATTAGTGCTCTACAATCTGAGCTGACTAGTGTATATATTTAACTCAACTTAGAATTATATTTAACCTATCTTAATAATGACAATAATATCTCCTACAGATAGGTAGTCAGTTTCCTTATATATCTTATACTCAGAATCCATCTAGATACCTCTTTTGTAGTTAATAAGATAGCACAGTATTCATCATACTATGACAATTTATATTAAAATACTGTTAAGATATATTAAAGAAATGATATACTATATACTCACTCTTGGTAAATTGAGCAGAAATAATAGTAATAATGATAAGAATAACATAAAACTATCTAATATATGTGACATCAATTAGGCTGGAGACTTAGATGATCACTGATCTATGACTAGATACTTCTTTCAGTTAAATGACAAAGAAGTTATTTTATAGCAAATATATAAGCAGAATTTAGTAGTAATAACATCTATACAAGTAGAGTACCAAGTATTACCTATAGTGATAAAGGAAGAAATTTGACTATACTAATTACTAAAGGAGCTAGATCTTGATCAGAAACAAAACCCTATGCTTATCTATCAGAACAACCAATCTACAATTGCTATGGCAAAGAACCCTATACATTACTCCAGAACAAAGCATATTGATATACAGTACCATTACATAAGAGAGTATATGGAGAATGAGACTATATGCTTGGAATATATCCCTATGGAGTATATGATTGCAGATTTGCTCACCAAAGCCCTTCTGGGACCTAAATTCCAGCAATACACTAAAGAAATGAGTCTTATGGTAAACTATATGCCAGCAATGGGTATTGGATAATCACAGGATATTTCGTAATGAAAAGGAAGCAGAAAAATGATGCAATACCTCTCTCTCCTTGAGCATTAAATTGCACTATTCGTTCTTTCGTCTTCTACATTTGAGATTTTCTACCATCGGGATCTATCTACATCCTTCATTTTCACTATGGTTTCTTATGTTTTAAGCATGGATAGATAGCACTTTTGCAGTCATTTAGCGGTTATTACTTGGTTACATTGCATTCTTGCATATTATCTCGTTGAGCGGGAGTGTTGAAATTGACATCTCGACAATGTGGCTTACACATATGTAACTACGTTACCTTTGAGTTACGTCACTCGATGCGTAAATACACGCTATCTGGAATAATAAACAAATGCTCTTTTGCTCTCTTTCTCCAGTATCCACTCCATATTCACAACAATAACTTAATGGTAAATAGTGGCATTTTATTGGTAATGCTTTTATGCATTGTAGTGATATAACCATTTAAGACCTGAGTACACCCGTCACAAATTGTTAGATATTGAACTGCACATATACCTTATAGAGTAGAGATTGTATCTCTTTTAGCCATCGTTCATGCTGTGTTCGTTTAGCAGAATAATGCACCCTGCTGCATCCCTCCGTGATCATGAATTATTTATTGTAAAGTTGTGACAGGGAGTTACTAAAGCTTTCTACAAAACCCAAGCGCACGCGTTTCATTTCTCGACTTTTCAGAATGTCCTGTGATATATCTCTCATCAGTCTTCGTTTATCACGTCATATTTTGGCACCAATATCTTCTGTTCGTCTGAGATTGGCAGTTCTTGCTGGTGCCCGTTGTATTCTATCCTTAATGAAATTTCAAATCGCAAATTCATCACAAGTAGGAATACCGAATCTCCGCGTCCCTAAACTCCTCGATCATACGTTTTTTTTTACGAAATGTAAGGGGTTTAATTCGATGAATGTATAGAGCACGGTGTCGGATCACGTCGAAGCGTCACTTAAAGCCAATGCATTCGCAAAAATAGTCTGCAGACTTTGAGTTTGATCATTACAGGTTTGATTACAGCAAGAAAATATCGCATTATGTAAACCATTTTTTTTGATTGTAACACGCGCCGTTCAAGCCCAGCGGTTCACGTTGAACATACACTCCATGGATTCGATATCCAAAACGTTCCCAGCGGTCCTTTTGGTGATCCTACAGGCTTCTCCAACATCCGGTTCGCCTGCACGTCGGCGAGACCTTTGACGGAAAAAATGAAACGGAAACATTAGCTATTATTATCGATTCCAAAACTCGTACCACAACACGAATTCAACGTACCAGTTTGGCATTGCTCCGTCGCAATTGACGATATCTTGGCCATGACGAAAACGAAAAATTGTGTGCATTCCCAATTCGTCAACACCACCGTTGGCGATGATGATATTGATCAACGAGTCGCGGGTCTGTCCGGCGACACCGTCCCTCAAACCGGGCGCGCCAGGTACGTTGTTGAATCCTCTCTCGTTCCACTGTATAATAAGCAGCGGGTCATCGACAGCCATTGAAGTGTTTGCGATTTTGAGCACAAGTTTGGCTAGATCCGGGTTTTCTCGTAGAAACCTGGGAAGCTCCGCAACATCTAGACGCACCGTATATATAAATTTGTAAATAAATAGTTTTCCACTTAAATCGCACACTTACAAACATATTCGGTTGGCTCCCTACCAAGATCGGCTTTCTCACACAATTTCTGAACAGAGCTTCTGTGAACTAGAGGCGTCAAAGTTGTCAATAACGCGCGTCGTTTAGAATCGGTAGACAGAATACATAAAGGTTTAAGCGCTTTGACATAATAGATACAATGTTGAAAACAAAAAGACCAAATAATTACCTTTCTTGGTGAGGAACTGAAATATATTGGTCATTGTCAAAGTTGTTGGAGAGAGGAACAGGAGGTAGCAAAGAGGAACAGACAAAGAGGCACGGGAAAAAACCCCATGTGACCGCTAATAAATGTTTCAGAAGCCGACTACGGTATAGTCAGAAAATGACGTTGATCAATTCCAACACTATGATGTTTGGTGGGCACATATTGAGAATGTTCGAGAACATTTGTTGGCTCCCATCTAAGGTGGCGTGATATAAACATTTTGTTGTTTCACGCCTCTGGATTAACTGATATGAAGTCTTAATCAGAAAGGATATATATAATATGGAAATATGTGCCTTTGAACTATTCAGAGTTAACTTTTTTAGATATCTATTTTGTGAGAGCACTAGCTCTGTGTTTTTTTTTTTTTTATGCCACCTTCATGTTACTGTGACTATTGATCAAATTTAGGAACAAGAATCAGGAGATAGACATTTAATCATAGTATCTGAATCTAATTTCTAATATAATATATATATTACATTTTATAATTAGTAGTCATCTGATCTGACAGTTGTAAATGCAAGCTTATAAGCCTACAAGCCTACAAGCAATAAGCATAAGTCAAGAGCTTTGAATATTTCAATAAGTACAAGTAATAAGCATAAGCTAAGAACTTTGAATATTAAAACAAGTATAAGCCCAAAAGTCCACAAGTAATAAGTATTGTAAAAGAGAGCAATCACTACCTTTCTCTATACTATTTATATTATATCAAACTTCACAACATACTTTTGTACAGTTTATTAGAGGAAAGCACAATTGATATATCAATATATAAAAGATCTAATAGATATACTGGATCTAATAAACCTAGAGTATTTGGATGACAGTATGTGAAAAAGATTATAATATAGAGATGAGCTCCTTTAGTTATACTAATAGTCAGAAGAGAGTTGGAGGGAGTCAATGCTAAGCTAAGTCAATAAGTGGTCAGGTTAGATGAGTTTTATAAATAAGGTGAAGACTGGTAGTTAGCCTGGGGATATCCAAGTTAATAAGCTGAGAGAGAAGAAGATGAGTACTAGAAGGGCTAGAGAGATACTACTGGACAGAGCAGATATAGAGGCTGGAGATACTGGCACTGGGGGCCAAGAAGTGACTGCTGATGGCAGGGTGATAGTAGATCTGAAAAAAAATTAAAATGTGATAACTAATAGTTGAGCTAAGCAGATGGGGCTTATAAAGATAAAAGATCTGATAGATGGTATAATAGAGTTAGTAGTGGCCCAATTACTCAAGAAATCAATTTCAGAATTTATCATCACTTTGTACTTCTAGGGACTTATAGTAACTGCCAAGATGATTTTGGGTTTACTTATAAATCAACTGACTGAAGTTATCTTGGTGAAGTTCATATATGAACTGGAGAGAGTTGAGGTAGGGTTTAAGAATAATGGGTCACTGGAGGAGAACTTGAAGGATTAGTAGTTGGTAAAGTAGCATACTGATAGCTAGCAATCTGAGCCAGTACCCCTTTCTACACTATCTTACTTATATAAGATTTGGTTGGCAATCTTTTGAGTCTCCTTTTCCCTATTATTACCTTCTCTACTTTGGATTAGTTTGCTGTGCCTGTATGGGTATGGTGGAAGGAGGGCAATGGTGATGAGTTGCTCCTTTATTGATGTCAGATCAGTGTCTTCTCTACTTTTTCACAGATTCTAGTGCCTTCAGCTATGTCTGGGGTATACCTGTTTTGGTGTGGCACCTCCTTCCTTTTGCCATCATCAACGAGATGTTGTCTTGGTGTATCATGGGTTACATAGGGAGTCAGCTGACCTTGGGCATCAAGTACCCAGTATAGGTTACCTGCAGATTTTCAGTACCTGTAGTGGAACTCTCTGGCTTTAGTGAGCTTCCCAGCAAGTGTAGTTCTGATATAGGTAACTGTTTTTCAGGTATTGTCAGGATGGGAGGGGAGATGGCCATTACAGTTAGGAGAAAGAGTGATTATAGTGAACCAGTAGGGTACTAGGCTGGGGGCAGTTATTAGGGCTGGGGTGAGTGCTGCTTTGGTGGGGCCTTTTGATTGGTGCAGAGTAGTTAGGTAGTAGGTGTCACTCTCAGCTTCTTTTGGCAATTTGGTAGGTTGGGCCCTGGTCATTGGGGAGGTCAGGGGGCCCAAAGCTACCTATTTCAGGCATCTTGGCTACTCTCAACTGGAACTGAGAGCTGATATGGCAATGTGATTGAGGCCTACAGGCTTGAGTAGTGGGGTATTGGAGATCTTCTCCTACCTCATATATAAGTCCTCTACTCACCTCATCTGGGAGAACCAGGCCCTATCCACTGTAATGTACTTTGATAAGGGTTTTTTCTTTATCTGTCATTCTCTTTGGGGTGGTAGGGGCTATTCTATTCAGCTTGGGCATAGTCTTGTACATATATTGGGGTCTTAGGCATGTGTTTTCGGTTGTTGGCATATGGCTGGGTTCTCCCTGATAGTAGGGAGAGTATGGTGTACAGAATAGAGTATAGGCCAACATAGGCCCTACTGCACCTGGTATAGTCGAGCTGCTGGATAATTAATAGCCTAGATTAATAAGGAGGCAGTGCTTGATGGGTGGTGGGGGAGGGTTTTGGCCTATATAGTCTAGGTTCCCTTCCAATAAAAATCTGCAGGACTCTGAGTCTATTAAAAAAAAAAAAAAAAAAAAAAAGCTAGAAGTCTGAGGTGAGATCTGAAAGTTATATAGCTTTTAGTGAAGAGAGTACTTATAGTTATAACTCTAGAGATGAGAAGGAGAATTAAGGAGATGATGAAAAAGTATAGAGAGTTATTAGATATTAGATACTATATATAGAAGAGTACTATGTTTAAAATAGATGATGTAGGAATATAATTTACTCATTGAGAATAATAATTGAGATCTAGTCTCTCTTTCAGCAAAAATTGATAAACTAGAAGATCTCACTGGGTATAGAAGATCAAATATAATAGCAATAGTAATATGAGGCTCAATTTGTAGCAAAAGAGTATTTAGAAGAATATAGTATAGATTATAAAAAGATCTTCTCTCCAGTATTCAAGCTTACTTTACTCAGGATACTTCTTATGATAAGAGACAAATATAACTATGAAATCTATCAAATTAACATTAAGACAGCCCTCTTGAATAATAATATAGATATAGAGCTATATATATATCTATCAACCATAAGGATACAAACTACATAATAATGAGCAAAAAAAGCTTATATACAAATTATATAAAGGTCTCTATAGTATCAAATAAGCAGTAAGGCTATAGAACTGAAAAATCAACAAATATCTCTTGGATAATAGATTTTAGTATTGTGAAGCTAATCTATGCATATATATCTGGTATATATCCTCAGAAATAGTATACATAGAAATTTGAGTAGATAATATCATTTTGATTGAGACAACAAGTGAGATTAATAATATAAAGATAACACTATATCAGGAATTCAAGATAATAGATATGGGTAATATATTCTATCTTCTTGGAATATCAATTATATATAATAGATATGAGTATGCTATATATCTATTATAAGCTACATATATATAGACTATATTCAAATAATTCAGCATAGGTAAATACAACCCTGTCAGAACTCCTATAGAGATATCTAGGTTAAAGAAGTTTGGTGATAATATATCCAAAGAATTAATAATATCTCCTATTGGTAAGTTATGAGATCTCTTATATATCTTATGCTTAAAATGCGATCCAACATATTGTATATAGTCAACAAAGTGGTATAGTACTTATTCTGCTATGAAAATTTATTTTGAACAGCAATTAAGTATATTTTATAGTATATTAAAAAATATGGTATACTATATGCTTAGTTTGGATAATGATAATAAGAGATAAAGTAAGAGTACTATAAAATTATCTAGTGTATATAATACTGATTAGGCTAGTGACCTGGATGATAGACAGTCTATGACTAAATATCTCTTTAAAATTAGTCATTTTATAATATATATAAGCAATCTTCAGTGATAATATTATCTGTATAGGTAGGTATTATGCATTATCTATTATAATAAAGAAAGCTATATAGCTTTGGAAACTACTAAATGAATTGAAATTTTCTCAGGAACAGTACTCTATTCTACTTTAATAAGACAATCAATCTATAATTACTATAGTAAAGAATCCTATATCTTATACAAGAATTAAACATATTGATATATAATATTATTTTATATAAAAATATATGAAAAATGATACTATAAATCTCAAATATACCACAATAGAGTATAAGATGGCAGATTTATTAACTAAAGCCCTTCTAAAGGTAAAGTTTGACTTATATATACTAGGAATAGGACTTATAAACTACATATATACTAGTAAGTAACAAATAATAATGATAATATAGTGATAATAGGATGTTTTTCAGAGTACTAAAAGTCTCTCACTATATCTTATATATATCTATTAATATTACTTATATCTCTTCATTTATAAATAGATCTGAATCTATATATATTACTAGTCTTCTACCATATTCTTGACCTTTTTATATACTTATAAATAGGAAATTTTGACCTTTTTCAGTTATCTAGTGTCACGTAGTGGTCACTGAGTCCTTCAAATACACCAGATTCTCTTCAAGGTATATCTCTTAGACTAACTCAAGTTTGTTATAAGCAAGTTCTTATTGGAGTGCCTTCTCAAGGTCTTATAGTCCTCAAACTTCTTATCTTTAACTGTCTTGTTATCTCTTAGATTGCTTGCAAGGAATTATGTATATTGTACTGAGAATACTGACTTTATTTTAGAGGAAATAAGAGGGATATTTATACAAAATATAATTCAATAGTTGCTAAGATATAAAGCTATATATAAATTCCAATAACTAAAACTACTAAGTTCCAGGGTCAGTACTGATGGTTGTATAGGTTTAGGATGCTGGTATTATTTAGTGTCATATCAAAATACCAGTGCTGGAACAATTTCACATCACCTCAGAATACCAGTGCTGGCATTATCCAGTGTAACAAAGAACTTAGAGCAGAAAGTTCAGGATCATGGGAGCTTCATCATTGTCATCATCATTATCACTTTTTTTTTTTTTTTTAATAGACTCATGTCCCGCAGAATTTTATTGAAAGGGAACCTAGACTATATAGGCCAAAACCCTCCCCCACCACCCACCAAGCACTGCCCCCCCATTAACCTAGGCTAGTTATTGTCCAGCAGCTCAACCATGCCAGGTGCAGCAGGGCCTATGTTGGCCTGTACCTCATTCTGCACACCATGCTCTCCCTACCACCAGGGGAAACCCAACCATATGCCAACGACTGAAAGCACATGCCTGAGAACCCAACATATGTACAAGGCCATGCCTGAGCCGAATAGAATAGCCCCTGCCACCCCAAAGAGAATGACAGGCAAAGAAAAATACTCATCAAAGTACAACACAGTGGGTAGGGCCTGGTTCTCCCAGTTGAGGTGAGTAAAGGACTTACATGTGAGGCAGGAGGAGACCCCCAATAACCCACTACTCAAGCCTGTAGGCCTCGATCATGTTGTCATGTCAGCTCCTGGTTCCAGTTGAGTGCAGCCAAGATACCTGAAATGGGTAGCCTCAGACCCCCCGACCCCTCCTGATGACTGGGGCCCAACCCCGCTGACTGCCAAAAGAAGCCGAGAGTGACACCTACCACCTAACTACACCGCACCAATCAAAAGGCTCTACTGAAGCAGCACCTGCCCCAGCCCTGATGACCGCCCCCAGTCTGACACCCTACTGGTTCACTGTTATCACCCTTCCTCCTATCTGTGATGGCCATCTCCCTTCCCATCTTGACAACATCTGAAAAACAGTCACCTATGCCAGAACTGTGCTCGCTGGGAAGCTCGCCAAAGCCAGAGGGCCCCACCACAGGCACTGAAGACCTGCAGGTAACCTACACTGAGTACTTGACGCCCAAGGTCAGCTGACTCCCTACATAGCCCAAGACACACCAAGACAACTCCTTGTTGGTGATGGCAAAAGAAAGAAGGCACTGCACCAAAATGGGCACACCCCAGATGCAGCTGAAGGCACCAGAATCTACAAAAAAGTGGAGGAAGCACCAATCTAATACCGATAAAGAGGCAACTCATCACCATTGCCCTCCTCCCACCATGCCCTTGCAGGTACAGCAAACCAACCTAAGGTAGAGGGGGTAATAATAGGGGAAAGGGGACTTGGAAGGTTGCCTACCAAACCTTGTGACTAGTAAGATAGTGGAGAAAGGCTGATCATCATTATTACTAAAGGAGATGAGATCTGTGAGTTTGTTGTTTTCGTGTGCTTTGTCACGCATCTTGCATATGTCGATGTCATGTGGGATGACATCATTGCTGATGACGTCATCACATTCGACTGTGGTGGGGAAATCAGGAACAAGGAGATCTGGAGCTCTCCAGTCTATGAGGTTCTCTTCCACAAAATAGAGAACAAATGTGGGGTCTTAGAGAGGTCTAACCTAGATGCTTGGGCCTTGGAATACTGAGATCAATTCTTATAGGAATTGATCTGAGTTGTCCTGAAGGATAGAATGCCAGAAGTCTTCTACTTCTTCACTGTTGAGAGTGATAGTGGACTGGGCTTCTGTAGCCACTCTGGCTTCTAGCACATTGATATGGCAGGATGACAGGTCTCTGAAGTCTGAGACTCTAACATACTCCAAGTTGGAGATCGACCATGGTGCATGCCTAAAGATCTGATGGATCTTCTTAGCTGTCCTTGTTTCATGTATATCTATGGAAGTGGTATCTCATAGCTCTTGAGTGCTGGCCTGTGGGAACTCCTGGCAGAGGAGGTTTCCTATTTTGTACTCCTGCCACATTTGGAGACATTCAGTAGCAATAGTGATCCTTGTTTCCATCTCATAGTAGTAGAGGATAAAGTGATAGGGATCTGTAGTACCCAGGTTGACATTAGGAGTCCTTCTTGAGCAGGTCCTCATGGCTCTTCTGATGTCTTGGAATATCCTCTCTTCAACTGAGGTGCCTTGGTGGTTCCTTAACTTGAGGTTTGGTAGGTGGCAGACATTTCATTTGTGGTAAGTCTTTGAGCTATTTTGGGATTGGTGGTTCTTGTTGGTTACTGCTACTGTGGTTCCTTGATCCTTCTTTTATATTCTTCAGGATGCTTGTACTGTGGTCACAATGACTCACAGTTAGTCATCATTGCTCATCTCATATGCCATATGATCTTCTTGTGCTCCAATCTGGTGGCTTTGCAAGGAAAGGCTGTCTCCTGTGCTGATGTCATCATTCTGGGGTCACTGTTACATCTTTCTCCTAAATAAGGATCTTCCTGAGCATCCTTATTCGTTGGTCCAGTCCTGAAAAATTTGCTGATCCCATAACCTCTGGCAAGGGGTCAAAAAGTGGTGTTTATGGGCTGGTGTCTTCTCTTTGTATTTTGGTATGATGGTGAAGGGTCACTCCCTTCATATAGAGCAAGGGCCTGATTCTGATCTTGACCAATCAGTTGATGGTTCGAACTCCTCTGACTTTGAAAGTCTCATGGATGAGTAGTTGCCAGTACCGTATCCCTTAGAGAATGGTCTAGACAGATAGCCTGCTGGTCATGGGACATGCTGTTATGATTCGCCGACTAGAACCTCGCAGGAGGTCATCATGTTTTGCTTCTCTGGTATAGGTTTGTGGTACTTCTTGAGTCTGTTCCTATGTACTATGGTAGGCAGTATGGTCTCTGAGATTTTTCTAAGCCAGAAGGTGGTTCTCTTGATATCTTGCATGTAGAAGGGTCCTTCCCATTTGGGCTCCAGTTATCATAACTATGAGGCTTCTACTATATTTCGATACAGTAGAACCTTTTCTCCAATTCAGATAGGTTCTAGGGCCTTGTGATTCTTTTCCGCATTCTTCTTTATCAGTGCTTGTAACTTGGTGATGTAATCTTTAGCCTTCTTTCTGATTTGGTGTAGTCTCTGGATTTCTGTGTCAACCTGTCTCTAAGTTAGGTCTAGATTATTGGCTGAGGTTCCATCAGAATCTTCTTCTCTGAAGAGCAGCTCTCTTGGGGTAAAATGTGTGCTCTGTGACTGTATGTCTCATAGGATAGAGAGGGCAGTTGGGAGATAATTATCCCAATTCTCATATGTCTCTGAGATCTTTGCTATGATGTTCTTGAGGGTCTTGTTGGTTCTCTCTGTCTGTCCATTTCCTTGAGAGTGGTACACAGTGGTCTTGATGTACTGGATCTTGTATTTCTGATACATTATCTCATGGAATCCATTGACAAATTCTGTTCCACGGTCTGTTGTGATTTGCTTTGGTGTCTTGTAGTGGCAGATGATTTCTCAGTGTAGGAAGTTGGCTATAGAGAGGGCATTGGCTTCTTGTAATACTCCTGCCTCTATCTATTTGGTGAAGAGGTCTACAATAACTATAATATAGTGGTTTCTTGATAGTGTTACTGGTAGTGATCCAATGATATCTACTGCGATGTAGTGGAAGGGGATAGGCTCAATTCTTGATGACCTGGGTGCCTGGTCTTGCTGATATTGTTTCTGTTTTTGGCACTTATTACACTCTTTGACAAAGTGGTGCAGGTCTTCTTCCATCTTGGGCCACCATATGGTTCTTCTTACCTTATCGTATATATTGGTTCCTCCTAAGTATCCTTCCTTGTGTACTTCCTTCATTACTTGATACTTCTTGTGTTCAGGTATTACTAGCTTTCCTCCTTTTCTGAGTGTAGTGTTGTATAATTCAAACTGTTTCTAAGTCTGGATGATGATGGTGATTGTCCAGAGTTCGAGGTAGTTGGGCATCTTCCGCTGCCCAAGGTAGCTGATTAATCCATAGTATAGCTCCTTATTCATATTGAATAATCTTGATGGGGGTGTTTCGGGGTATCCTTGAGAGTGCATTGGCATTGGTGTTGGTCTTTCCTGAGTAGTGCTTGACAGTACAGTAATACTCTTGCAGCCTGTAGATCCATCTGGTGTATATTCCTTTGGGGTTCAGAGTGTGGAATAGCCGAATGGTCTGTTTGAATAGTGAAGTATTTCCTGGCTAAGTAGTAGTGGAACTTGTCTACTGCCCAAACTACTGCTAAGCATTCAAGCTTGCATGACTCATAGTTCTGCTCTGCTCCACAGATGCCTTGGCTTACATAAGAGATGACATATTCATGTCTATCTTTCTTCTGAGCTAGGACTGCTCCAAGTCCTATAGCACTTGTATCTGTCTGCAGGATGAATTCTAGGTTCCAATCTGGTCTTCTGAGGATAGGTGCTTCAGTCAACCTGGTCTTGAGTTCATTGAAGGTTTCTTGGCACTCTTTGGTCCATTCAAATTTGGTCTCCTTCTTCAGTAGCTCATAGATAGGTGCTGCAATATTGGAGTATCCTTTGATGAATCTTCTGTAGTAGCTGGCTAGCCAAGAAAGGCATGGACTTCTGTAGTTGTTCTGGGTCTTGGGTAGGCTGCAACAGTCTTGATCTTTATGGGGTCTGTGTGGATTCTGGTCTGATTGATGAGGTGTCCTAGATAGGTGATTTCTTGAGCTGCAAACTTGCATTTCTTGGGCTTGATGTAGAGGCCATGCTCCTTGAGTCTCTTGAGGGCTAGCTGTATATGATTGACATGTTCCCATGCAGTGTTGCTGAAGATAATCACATCATCAATATAGACAAAGAGCCATTTTCCAATCTTGTTACTGAAGACTCTGTTCATCATTCACTGGAAGCTTGCTAGGGCATTGTACATTCCAAATGGCATTCACAGATAGATATAGATGGCATTAGGTGTGATGAAGGCTGATTTTTCACTGGCATCTTGAGTGAGACCAATCTGATGGAAGACTGAGAACAGATCCAAGGTGGTGTAGTATTTGGCTTTGCTTCTAAGAGTGGTAACAATTTCTTGAATATTTGGCAAGGGCTGCCTATCCTTCTTGGTGATAGCATTGAGTTTCCTGTAGTCAATACAGAGTCTTGGTGCAAACTCTCCAGGCTTACTTCCTTTCTTTGGGGCTAGGACAATGGGTGAGGCCCAGGGGCTGATAGCTTGCTTGATGATCCAGCTTCTTTCATTTCCTTGAGTTTGGCTCGCAGCCACTCTCTGTAGGCAAGTGGTATAGGTCTGGCTTTCTGGTAGATGGGCTTGGTATCACCAGTGTCAACTTTGTGGTAGTACTTGGGTTCTTGATTGTGGATATCTCTAAAGTCTGTAGCAAGTACTCCTTTATTCTAGTGCAGGATCTTGAGAAGTTGTTCCTCCAGGGGAAAGATTTCTCCAATAGTATATATGTGCTTATTCTGGTCCTTGTCTTTCTTGTGCTCAAGTTCAGTAATCTTGGTGGTAGCATAGGCTCCTCTTCCAGTAGATCCAAAGCCTTGTTCTCCTCTCTTGGTCTTGATAAGTTTGATGGCTTCTATGATCTTGGGCTTCTTGATTTCGTGGATCAGCATCTGGTCAATCCTGTCATACTTCTTGACTTTGAATGGGGTGGTGTGGTTGTGATTTCTGACTATGAGGAAGATCTCACCAGTATAATTGGGGTCAATTACTCCTCCTTCAACTGAGATTTCACTTTTGGCCAAACTGCTCCTGGTTTTGATAATTCTGGCATAGTTTTCTGGCAGCTTGACTCTAATTCCAGTGCCAAGTAGGGTAGTGGTCTGTGGTTCAAGGATAGCATCTTGAATGCTGGCAAGGTCTATTCCTATGGCTCCTTCAGTCTTGTATTCTGGGATCTTGGATTAAGGGTGAAACTTCTTGACCTTGAGGGTGATGTCTGATTCTTGTTCCTCCTCATCATCACTGTCAGCTTGGAGTTCTGGGGGCTGGTCATCTTCATTGGCTTTCCTTTTTGCTTCAGCAGCTTCTTGCTCATATTTCTGTTGGCAGATTTTCCTAACTTCACTGATACAGGACTGGCAGTCATTTAGGTGTTCAGAGCAGTACATCCTAGTACCATGGGGGCATCTTCCTTGAGAGGCATAGCCATTGATGATCTTGTTGTACCACTGCTCATCTGTGAGCTTGGGTGTCTTGCTCTGTTCTTATTCACTGAGTGCATGAAGACCTCTGTGTTCTCTTCATCTCCCTCCTCCATGTCTGGTAGGACTCCTTTGTGGATATTGATAGAGACTCATACCTTTCTCCCTCTGTAGTTGATCTGCATCTTCTGGGCATTGAGGTCAATGATGGCCTTGGCCTTCTGAAGCCATTGATTGCCAATGAGGATGTCATAGTTGGTGGCACTTATAACAATCATGTCTACTGGGATAGTAGCTCCTCTTATCTTGATGGGGACTTCTTGGATTTTGCCAAGGGGGGTAGCTTGTGTACTATCTGCTGTGACATAGACCATCTTGGTGGACTCTTCAATGTCCCAACCTAGGTGGTCAATTGTCTTCTTGCTCATGAGGCATCCTCTGGCACCAGTATCAATGATGGCATCAAAGATACAGTCTTTGATCTGACATGGAGTATAGGCTGATGTCTTGCACTGATCTTTGGATTCTTCACCTGAGTTCTCAGATTCTTCCTGTGCATTGTGAGCTTCTACAATCTTGTACTTTTGATTCTTAACAGTAGTCACAAGTCCAACTCTCAACTGCTGTCTGAAGGCAGGGACTTCAGCTAGCTATCCAAGGTAGCATTGACCTTCTGTTCCTTGAGGTCCTTGTAGATGTCATACTGGTGGATCTTGGTCTTGTGCAGCTTTTGTTCCTTCTTGCTTTCACTTTCTTCTGAGACTGGAGTAGTGCCTTCAATAATTTGACAGTGAGCTTCATCTAACTCCATATCTTGATCAATCTCCTCGGGTTGGATCTTGCTTTGAATAGTGACAGCTGGGGTCTTCTTTGGTCTTCCAACTGCCTTGCTGTTACTCTTCTTATCATAGGGCTTAGACCAGGTTCTGGTACCTTCAGTAGTAGGGTAGAATTCAAGCTTCTCATAACACTCTTCATCATCAGTGTCACCAATTTCCTTGATGACTACTGCATTGGTTTGTTCTCTGGTTCTGCTAGCATTACTTGGTTCAGCTTTGTGTCTTGTTTCAGTCATGCAATTCTTTGTATAGTGGCCTTCTTCTCTACATCTAAAGCATGTAATATTATTGCATTCTTCTGTAGCAGCTGCAAATCTCTGTACTGGTCTCCTGTTGGTGCTTCAGACTTCTCTAACAACATTACCAAGGTGTACAGTCATCTCAGCAAACTGCTTGACAAGTTCCTCCACTGGGTCAGCTTTGACTGTCTTGGGAGTAGGTGTGGTTGGTTGTCTGTTCACAACTGTATCAGGTAAGATACTAGTTGGTTTTGATGGCTTGATCTTAATGCCAGTTATTTTCTCCATTGAGTGTTTGGCAGGGTGTCTGGCAGTCCAATATCTCTGTGCAAAGACCACTTTCTGATCAAGGGTCAGTGCAGCTGGGATAGACTGGATTGCTAGAGCAATTTCAGGGTGAACTCCTTTGAGGAAGATTGAATCTGCTATTTGTTCCTTGAGGTAGTCATCATAGCCAGCCAAGACAATCTGGTGGCAGATTTGAGTATAGAATGAGTTGGGATCTTCACTAAGTCTCTGTCAGATAGTATTGAGTTGATCCTTGAGAGCTTGCTTGATCTCTTTGGTATAATATATTGTTCTGAGGAAGGTCTTCATATTGGCAAGTTTGGCTGCACCAGTATCAGCAATGGTGGCTGCATTGAACTTGTCTCTGGCAGGTCCT
This sequence comes from Jimgerdemannia flammicorona, assembly GCA_003990745.1. Classification (NCBI taxonomy): domain Eukaryota; kingdom Fungi; phylum Mucoromycota; class Endogonomycetes; order Endogonales; family Endogonaceae; genus Jimgerdemannia; species Jimgerdemannia flammicorona. Next base: position 9,029 of record RBNI01000689.1, on the reverse strand, counting down.
CTGAGGCTGACTGATAGAAGGGCTAATTGAGCATCCACACCAAGGGCTTGTACAGTGGCAAATTGTTCAAAGTCTTCAATGAAGATCAGGATTGACTCTTCAGTAGTATATCTATAGAATGTGGGGGGGCACATTTCCATCTAGTCTTGAATTCTTGCAGGGGTGACTCTTGTAGTCAGAGTAGTTGTTGTAGGGGTTGTTCATTTTTCAGCTTGAAAGTGAGAGATTCATCTTGAATCACCAGCCAATGGGGACCAAGTTGTCATATAGTGGTCACTGAGTTCTTCAAATATACTAGATTCTCTTCAAGGTGTATCTCTTAGACTAACTCAAGTTTGTTATAAGCAAGTTCTTATTGGAGTGCCTTCCAAAGGTCTTATAGTCCTCAAACTTCTTATCTTTAACTGTCTTGTTATCTCTTAGATTGCTTGTTAGAAATTGTGTATATTGCACTGAGAAGACTGACTTTATTTCAGAGGAAATAAGAGAGGTATTTATACAAAATATAATTCAATGGTTACTAAGATATAAAGCTAAATATAAATTCCAATAACTAAAACTACTAAGTTCCAGGGTCAGTACTGATGGTTGTACAGGTTCAGGATACTGGCATTATTTAGTATCACATCAAAATGCCGGTACTGGAACAATTTCATGTCACCTCAGAATACCGGTGCTGGCATTATCCAGTATTATATAAGAATACTGGTGCTGGCATTATCCAGTGTAACAAAGAACTTCGAGCAGAAAGTTCAGGATTATGGAGACTTCATCATCATCATCATTATCATCACTGAAGGAGATGAGATCCACGAGTTCATCATTTTCATATGCTTTATCACACATCTCGCATATGTCGATGTCATGTGGGATGATGTCATCGCAGATGATGTCATCACGTTTGGCTGTAGTAGGGAAATCGGGAACAAGGAGATCTGGAGCTCTCCAGTCTATGAGGTTCTCTTCTACAAAATAGGGAACAAATGTGGGGTGTTGGGGAGGTCTAACCTGGATGCTTGGGCCTTGGAATACTGAGATCAATCCTTGCAGGAATTGATCTGGGTTGTCCTGGAGGATAGGATGCCAGAAGTCTTCTACTTCTTCACTGTTGAGGGTGATAGTGGACTGGGCTTCTGTAGCCATCCTGGCTTCTAGCACATTGATATGGCAGGATGACAGATCTCTGAAGTCTGAGACTCTAACATACTCCAAGTTGGGGATTGACCATGGTGCATGCCTAAAGATCTGATGGATCTTCTTTGCTGTCCTTGTTTCATATATATCCATGGGAGTGGCATCTTGTAGCTCTTGAGTGCTGGCCTGTGGGAACTCCTGGCAGAGGAGGTTTCCTATTTCATACTCCTGCCACATTTGGAGGCATTTGGTAGCAATAGTGATCCTTGTTTCCATCTTATAGCAGTAGAGGATAAAGTGATAGGGATCTGCAGTACCCAGGTTGACACTAGGAGTTCTTCTTGAGCGGGTCCTCATGGCTCTTCTGATGTCTTGGAACATCCTCTCTTCAACTGAGATGTCTTGGTGGTTCCTTGACCTTGAGGTTTGGCAGGCAGTGGGCATTTTATTTGTGGTAAGTTTTTGAGCTATTTTGGAATTGGTGGTTCTTGTTAGTTGCTGCTACTGCGGTTCCTTGATCCTTCTTTTATATTCTTCAGAATGCTTATACTATGGTCACAATGACTCACAGTTGGTCATTATTGCTCATCTCATATACCATATGATCTTCTTGTGCTCTGATCTGGTGACTTTGCAAGGAAAGGCTGTCTCCTGTGCTGATGTCATCATTCTGGGGTCACCATTACACTAGATAGCATCTAGTTGGTTATATTTTAGTTTGGCTACATTTTAGTTCTTTTATTTATATATTCTAGAATATATCTTATTAAGTAGAAGTGTAGAAATATCTTAGTTATAGTAACTTGATATATGGTAGTTTAGCTTAACTATATTATTATTATAAATATTACCAATATGCATAAAAGTATGTAAGCTATCAATAAACAATTGTTGTTTTCTTCTCTCTATCTATCCTTATTACAATATATATAAGCTGCAATAATTATAGAAGATATAAAAATCATATATATCTTTCTTAAAATCTGTCAATAACTCAATTTATTGATCTCTGATCTTCTGTTGAGAAAGGAACTATACATATAATAATACTTATCAGATAGCTGCTACTATAGTCAGATATAACTGAGACTGATACTAAGATAATATATATATATGAGAATTTCAAAAATATAAATTGGCTATATATCTTTTAGGCTTTAATATAGACAAATTTGCTTATAAAAAAAAATTATTTCTAATTTTTATTTAAAAAGAAAAAATTACTAATAAATGTAAAGTTAAAAAAAATTTTACTTTTTTTTTTCTTTATACTTTTATTAATAAATATAAAAATTTTTATAGATAAATTTACCTGTAAAAATATACAACCTATTGGATATAAATTTTAAATAAAGAGCCTTTCAAATAAAGAACTGATTATATTATAATATAAGCTATCAAGAATTATAAATTGAATTATTTAAATTCGATTCTCAATTTGATTTCGATTAAATTAATTTAATTTGTATAAAAGTACTAATTTTCTATATAATCTCTACAAAAGCTTCTGAGATATATTAACAGTAATCTACTCATTAATTCACTTTGAATCATATAGTTGAGACTTATGTTCTAAATACTGATATCATATATTATATATTGTGGCGTCGGGTTTGTATCCCTAGTTCTCTTCCGATGCTCTTCAGGCACGACTCAAGGTGCCACTTGGTGAAGCGCGTGATGTATAACTGAAGGCATTGGTGACGTTCGCGGGTCGATGGTCACATGACAGATAGTTCGATTCGTGTGGTAATTAATAATAGCAGGACTTCGATTGTTCAATGGTGGTGGCTCAATTGCTTAGTGGATAAGGGCGGCGATTATGCTGGCTAAGTTTCCTGGCGGCAATTAACTTGGTGGCAAACTCGGCGATGGTCTTGACTTTAAATGGTTCGTGGCGCAGTAGGTCGGAAAATGGAGGTTGACAGCTCGCTCGTCCATCTTGACTTGTTAACTTGAGTTCTGGGCAGTTGTTCGTGTAGGCTGGTGGGTCGGTCTTTGGCGGTCTAGTATCCTTTGGCTGGGTATCCTTGGGTTTCCGGGCCTTGAACCTCGAATGGTGGTCTGAATGCGTGGCGGTCGTGGTCTTGAATCCTTGGCTGGGTCTCGGGTCTCAAATGGTGGTTGAATGGCAGCGGTCAGGTAACATTTTCTTTCCGTGGCAAGAGAAAATTCTTTAACTCAAACTTCTGAGCGATCCATTGCTCTAGGTTGTTATCTTGTTCTCAGAATTTATCCGGTCTCTTGGAGGCAGTGGTTTCTTTGTAATCCTTTTTACTTTTAAACACAAACTGACTGAGGCTTTATTCACTCTAAGGATTGGGTTATTTATACAAGTTTGCTAGCTATAGGGGGCGCGACTAAGGCTAAGGTATACTACGTTGTGGCGAACTTTGCTATGCTATTGGCTTGCATGATGCAAGGTGCAGGCTATTGTTTACTACGGATTGGGTTGTAGGGGATAGCAACGCTGGATTCGGATGAGCAGACAGGAGTGCTGATTGTTGCCAGAAACGGTTATGGAGGGTAGCAATGCTGGATTCGGACTTACTGACAAAACGCTGAAAATGGTAGTACTGGATAGCAACGCTGGAAACGGTTGTGCTGGGTAGCAACGCTGGATTCGGACTTGCTGACAAAACACTGACGTGAAGGCTGCACAATTCTCATGGCTGATGGGTGGTACTTCTAGAGAAAATAGTACCCTTCATCCGCAGCGGGCAAATCTTGCTGGGTTAAGATTTCTTCTTCATCATACCTCTCCTCAAAAGGGGGAAGCGCTGGCCAAGAGGTGAGGGGGTAGAAAAGTGGCCAGTCATCTTCAACAACATTCTCCAACCCTTGAACAGCTTGAATGCGGACAGAGGACTGGTAGACTCTCTGTTGCTCCTCTTCTTCTTCTGAAAACTCGTCAGTTTCAGTGTCAGAGGGGGTTTCTTCAGGAGCAGGGTCTTGGAGTTCTTGGGCTTCCTCTTCAAAGACAGGGACTTGGAGTTCTTGGGCTTCCTCTTCAAAGACAGGGACTTCTTGGGCTTCTTCTTGATTCGGTTCCCAAATGATGAGATGTGAATTGTGGCTAACAGAGTGGTGGGTGGTTGGGATAGCTCCAATGGGTGCTTCTATGGTAATGGGTGGACCTTCAAATATCTCCATAAGACTCATTAGGTGACCTTGATAGTTGTCTCGGAGTGGGGTGGTGTGGAAACCTGGCTGAGTGGGTTCAGTTTGTTGGCTTCCTATGGCGACATGGTTGCTGCCAGTAGAGTTGGCTACTTCAGATTCTATCCAGTCAGCATCTTCAGTTGAAAGGTGGGAGAGGCTGCCAGCTGTTACTCCTTGCAAGTGTGCTATGGCCCAGGGAATATGGCAGAAGATTTGGTGGACACGGAGGGCTCTCTTGATTAGCCGGCTAGTGGTTATCAATTCGGTAATGAGGCCTTCCCGGTCATCTTCTTGAGTCTCATTGTAAAGGCAGTATCTGATTTCGTAGTCATGCCAGAGGGTTATTCATTCAGTAGTGTCTTTGAGCTGCTGGGTCATTATATACCGGTAGTTGATGAAGTGTCCAAGGTCCTCGGTATAGAAGTTCAAGTATTCAGAAGTATCTGGGCGCTAGATGGCCTTCTTGATAGCTTCAAAGATCAGGGTCTTTGGGCCAGGCAAAGGGGTAGAGCAGTGGGAGGTCTGGTTGGATCGGCGAATGGGAGGCATTGTGTAATGGGTACTTGGTTCTTTGGTGCCGATCCCTGAGGCGGAGTATGGTTCCTTAAATTACATGGTCTTCATTTTGGCTCGGATCATCTTGTCTTCTTTTGGGATGATCACCTGATGGATCAGGCTGTCTATTTGATTGTCATGCCATTATGTCATCTGATCTTAGCAGTCACCGGTACTCCATTGTCAATTGTGTATGTCACAATATATATATATATAGTAATAATTACAAATAGTAGGTTTTTATATATAGAACTTATAATTTAAAAATTATTTTTATCAGCAGTATTGGTATATTTTCTTAGTATATATTTAATGGTCACCATACTACTAAGAGTACTAATATTACTACTTTTCATTAGCTCAAAAGTATTTTGCTAACTAGTGTCACATAGTGGTTGCTGAGTCCTTTAAATATACCAGATTCTCTTCAAGATATATCTCTTAGACTAACTTAAGTTTGTTATAAGCAAGTTCTTATTAGAGTGCCTTCTCAAGGTCTTATAGTCCTCAAACTTCTTATCTTGAACTATCTTGTTATCTCTTAGATTGCTTGCAAGAGATTGTATATAAATGAACTAGAACTGAATTTACTGACTTTATTTCAGAGGAAATAAGAGGGGTATTTATACAAAATATAATTCAATGGTTGCTAAGATATAAAGCTAAATATAAATTCCAATAACTAAAATAAAATACCAGGACAGGAAAAACTACTAAGTTCCAGAGTCGGCACTGATGGTTGTATAGGTTCAGGATGCTGGTATAATTCAGTGTCACATCAGAATACCAGTGCTGACATTATTCAGTATTACCTCAGAATGCCAGTGATGACATTATTCAGTGTAACCAAGAGACTTAGAGCAGAATGTTCAGGACCACGGGGGCTTTATCCTCATCATCAGAGGTCAGAATGTCTTCAAAGGAGATGAGGTCCATGAACATTTCATCAAGGTTACATAGGTTGCACATTTTGCATATGTTGATGTCATATGGGATGACATCATCACCAATGATGTCATCATGTTCAGTGGTGGGGAAATTGGGAACAAGGAGATCTAGAGCTCTCTAGTCTATGAGGTTCTCTTCCACAAAATAGGGAACAAATGTGGGGTCTTGGAGAGGTCTAATCTGAATGCTTGGGCCTTGGAACACTGAGATCAATTCTTACAGGAATTGGTCTGGGTTGTCCTGGAGGATAGGATGCCAGAAGTCTTCTACTTCATCACTATTGAGGGTGATAGTGGACTAGGCTTCTGTAGCCACCCTGGCTTCTAGTGCATTGATACAGTGGGATGACATGTCTCTGAAATCTGAGACTCTCACATACTTCAAGTTGGAGATTGACCATGGTGTATGGCTGAAGATCTGATGGATCTTCTTAGCTATCCTTGTTTCATGTATATCCATGGGAGTGGCATCTTGTAGCTCTTGAGTACTGGCCTGTGGGAACTCCTGGCAGAGGAGGTTTCCTATGTCGTACTCCTGCCACATTTGGAGGCATTCAGTAGCAATAGTGATCCTTGTTTCCATTTTACGGTGGTAGAGGATGTAGTGATAGAGGTCACCAGTATCCAGGTCAACACTAGGAGTCCTTCTTGAGCAGATCCTCATAGCTCTTCTGATGTCTTAGAACATCCTTTCTTCAACTGAGGTGCCTTGGTGATTCCTTGACCTTAAGGTTTGGCGAGCAGCAGGCATTTCATTTGTGGTAAGTCTTTGAGCTATTTTGGGATTGGTGGGTCTTGTTGGTTGCTGCTACTGCAGTTCCTTAATCCTTCTTTTATATTCCTCAAGATACTCATACTGTGGTCACAATGACTCACAATTGGTCATCATTGCTCATCTCATATGCCATATGATCTTCTTGTACTTCAATCTGGTAACTTATAAGGAAAGACTGTCTCCTGTGCTGATGTCATCATTCTGGAGTCACCATTATATCTTCCTCCTGAATAAGGATCTTCTCAAGAATCCTTATTCATTGGTCCAGTTTTGAAAAATTTGCTGATCTCATAACCTCTGGCAAGGGGTCGAAAAGTGGTGTTTATGGGCTGGCATCTTCTCTTTGTATTTTGGCATAATGGTGAAGGGTCACTCTCTTCATATAGAGCAAGAGCCTGATTCTGATTTTGACCAATCAGTTGATGGTTCGAACTCCTCTGGCTTTGAAAGTCTCATGGATGAGTAGTTGCTGGTGCTCTATCTCTTAGGGAATGGTCCAGACAGATAGTCTGCTGGTCACGGGACATGCTGTTATGATTTGCAGACTAGAATCTCATAGGCAGTCATCATATTTTGCTTCTCTTGTATAGGTTCATAGTACTTTTTGAGTCTGTTCCTGTATACTGTGGTAGGCAGTATAGTCTCTAAGATTTTTCTAAGCCAGAAGGTGGTTTCCTTGATATCTTGCACATAGAAGGGTCTTTCCCATTTGAGTTCCAGTTTTCGTAACCATGAGGCTTCTACCATATTTTGATACAGTAGAACCTTTTCTCCAATTCGGATGGGTTCTAGGGTCTTGCAATTCTTTTCTGCATTCTTCCTTATCAACACTTGTAACTTGGTGATGTAATCTTCAGCCTTCTTCCAGATTTGGTATAATCTCCAGATTTCTACATCAACCCATCTCCAAGTTAGGCCTAGATTTGTGGCTAAGATTCCATCAGAATCTTCTTCTCCAAAGAGCAGCTCTCTTGAGGTAAAGTGTGTACTCTGTGACCATATGTCTCATAGGACAGAGAGAGCAGTTGGGAGATAGTTATCCCAATTCTCATATGTCTCTGAGATCTTCACTAGAATGTTCTTGAGGGTCTTGTTGGTTCTCTCTGTCTGTCCATTTCCTTGAGGGTGGTACACAGTGGTCTTGATGTGCTGGATCTTGTATTTCTGATACATTATCTCATAGAATCCATTGACAAATTCCATACTGCAGTCTGTTGTGATTTGCTTCAGTGTCTTGTAGTGGCAGATATTTCTTACTGCAGAAGTCAGCTATAGAGAGGGCATTGGCTTCTTGTAATGCTCCTGCCTCTATCCATTTGATGAAGAGATCTACAATAACTATAATATAGTGATTTCCTGATAGTGTTACTGGTAGTGGTCCAACGATATCTATTGCGATGTGGTGGAAGGAGATAGGCTCAATTCTTGATGACCTGGGTGCCTGGTCTTGCTGATCTTATTTCTGTTTTTGGCACTTGTCATACTCTTTGAGAAATTGGTACAGATCTTCGGGCCACCACATGATTCTTCTTGCCTATTATATATGTTGGTTCCTCCTAGGTATCCTTGCTCGTATACTTCCTTCATTACTTGATACTTCTTATATTTGAGTATTACTAGCTTTCCTCCTTTCTGAGTATAGTGTTGTCTAGTTCAAACTGTTTCTAAGTCTGGTTGATGATGATGATTGTCCAGGGTTCGAGGTGGTTGAACATCTTCTACTACCTAAGATAGCTGATTAATCCATAGTATAGCTCCTTATTCATGTTAAATAGTCTTGATGGGGGTGTTTCGGGGTGTCCTTGAGAGTGTATCGGCATTGGTGTTGGTCTTTTCTGAGTAATGCTTGACAGTATAGTCATACTCTTGCAGCCTGTAGATCTATCTGGCATATATTTCTTTGGGGTTCATAGTGTGGAATAGCCAGGCAAGGGTGGAATTGTAAGCGCACAACCTCCAAAGCCACCGAAATCACATGCGATCTCCGAACAAATCTGGAAATCACCTGCAAGATCACGAAGCTGAGTCAAACAGAAGTCACAGCGCACAAAGCTGAGTCAATACCAAGTCATGGAACACAAGATCCACACAAATGGAATCTTACCAATCCAGAACAAACGCATATATACCCAGCCCCAAGACGCGTCGAAACAGAGAACCAAAACAAATAACAACCACAACTTCCAAATACACAAACATGACCACCGAGATCTACAACCGCATCCGCGCTGACATTTGGAATGCCATTGTCAACCGAGCCACACCCCCTCTGCCCCTCATGAATATCTATAGCCAAGCACCTCTTTACTTTGTGGAAGCCCGATGGAACGCTCTGAACATGCTTAACGAGGCCCACCGGATTGGACAAATCTCAAGCTACTACCAGATCGGCCGCCTCCTGGAAGACATGGTTGAACACCACCATGATACAGACATTACCCAGATGTCTCAACACC
>RBNI01000688.1:0-27826 GCA_003990745.1 Jimgerdemannia flammicorona | reverse complement strand
AGTCACTTGGCCTCCCTTTAATAACTGACATCTATAGTAATATTGATACAGCCTAAGCCCTCAACCTATCCCACAGGGACCCCCCCCCTCTCTAGTTTCTACAAATGACATCCTGTCCACCTTCACCACAACTCTACCACCACTCTTCTCTACAATCCTCCTCACTAGTCCCTTACATCTCCCCCCCTTGGGGCCCCAACCAATCCACCATGCCTTGAAGAGCTCGAGCATCAGCTCCTTCCACCTCACTACCCTCAGTCTCACTGGCCTCTGAGGGCCCTTCTCAAAGACGCTCTGCAAGTGTTCTGCGAGCCCCACCCATATTGCAACTGCCCAACCAACCATCAGCCACTCATTCCCCACCCCCCCCACCAGCCTTGACTGCAGTGCCACCCACTGCCCACCCACCTCAGGGTTCAGCACCAATACTCCCAACCTCTCCCCAACTACCTTCCAAAAATTCTCCATACTCTCACACTCCTCCAGCCAATGTTCAGGAGTCTGCACCACCCCGCCCTCCTGCCCTACATTATGATACTCCTCACAATCAAAGACCCCACCATCCACCAGATGACCAGCCCTAAAGTTTAGCATCACATTTCAATGCAACAACCTCCACCATGCTACCCAGAATTTTGGTGGGAGCCACCTCAACACAACCTTGCTCTAAGACCAGATGCCTGCCCAGTCCCATCTCTCCCCAATCCCAGCCCCTTGCCAGGTCTCCGGCCAAAGATCCTGCCCCAGACCCCTAAGGTACTCCATACTCTCCTCAAAGCGGAAGTCCTCAATCAGATTCCCTCCCAATAAGAGTCTGTCTCACCTCCACATCTCTGGACCCCAGTCCTCATTCCCTTCAGTACCTTGCCAATGGATCTCAATGCGATGGGCCCCATCTACCACTCCCCACCAGAATCCTTTGTATCGCATCCTCTGGCTATCATCCAAGGCCACCAAGGACAGTAGATTACCTGAGCCACCCTGTGGCAACACCCTTGCCTTCCACAAATGCTATATAAGGGGCACCTATTCTTCTCCTCTCAACTCACCGGCCCTCTTCATCCACCATACCCTCAGCAGAGTAGCCTTTTGGAAAAGTCCACTAGGCCAAGTCCTCCACGATCCACAGGAAGTGCTAGTACCTCCCAACCAATCTGACTCCAGTGTCCAGCCCAGAGCCAAGAATGGGCCATCTTGAGAAGCCTTTTAACTACCCACTTAGGGAAGTCCAAATGGTAGCCCAGATACTAAAGCTTCGGCATCCAATATACATTCAGAACAGTTACCCTTCCCACCATTGACACCTGTCTACCACCCCAACTCGTCAGTACCTTCCCCCATTCTTCCAGCTTGCGCTCCCACCACTCCTTGGGAAGTAAAGAGCCATACCCTGAGAAATAGATACCCAAGTACCATACCACTCCTCCAGCCAGGACAATTGTTCCAATGACATCCTCCCCTATGACTCCTTTCCCAAGGACTATTGTCTCACACTTGTGCCAATTGAGTTTCGCCCCAGAGCATCTCTTATACCACTCAACTGTCTCCTTGAGCATAGCCACATCTGCCACCGAACCCAACCCAATCATCATATTATCTGCAAAGGCCCCCACCTTCCAATTGACACCCAAGATATTCAGTCCACCAACTCTACACCAAATCCGATCCAACAACGGCTCCAGGGCGAAGGCGTAAAGGATAGGTGACAGCTGATCCCCCTGTGGCACCCCCCTCCCCAAGGGGAAAGAAGCCCCCCTGTGGCCATTTGCCAGAATCGCAGCCCTACTCCCTTCTAGTAATCCAATAAGTGACCAACACATACTCACTGGTACCCCAATGTGCTCCAGTACCTTCTCTAACCATACTCTCCAAACCCTATTATAGGCCTTCTCCTAGTCTAGGAAGACCAAGCAGCCATCCACCCCCACAGCCCTAGCACCTTCAATGACACCATGAACCCATGCCATATCATCTCAGATCAGTCGGCCCCCAACAAAGCCTTGCTACTCCTTCCCTAGCACCTGTTGGGCCACACCCTGTAGCCTCACCACCAGGATTTTGGTGACCAGCTTGCAGTCCATATCCAGCAGCATAATTGGCCTCCAATTCTTCCAGTCCTCCTTATGCCCTTTGTCCTTGTACAGCAGAGATACCAGCCCCAACTGCTGCCCTCCAATCCACTCCCTGGTACTGATGACTGCATTACACATCAGTGACATCTCCTCCAGAGCCTCCTCTACAGATGCCATATGTTTCTAAAAGTCCCAAGGCAAACCATCCTCCCCAGGTGCCGTTCCCAGCATTGTTGATACCAGAACTCGAAGGATCTCCTCTCCCAAAACTGGTTGGCCAAGATCCCCCAACCCTGCTACAGAGTTTGGGTGCCACTCTTCCAGATGCTGCTCAATGTCCTGTGCCACCTCCCCTCTCTCCTCTTCACTCCAGAGGTTACTCCAGCAGGTGCTCAGCTGGCCAAGGATCCCCTGCACACCTAATACCATCTCTCCCTCATCATTAAGGACTCCTTCCCACCGGTGTCTTGCTCCCCTAGCATGGAGGAGATGGGACAAAAACCTTGTGGGCCTTTCTCCTTCTTCCAATCTCTGCCACCGTAGCCTTGCTGCCATAGCCTGAGCCTGCACCGCTTCCTCCTTCCTCAACAAATCCTGCAGTTCCACCACTTCCAGCTTAGCCCGCTTAGCCTTCCAATCCAATACCTCCTCCTCCTCCAGTAACCCAGCCCAATTCAGAAGTAATCTTTCTAGTCTCCTAGATATCCATTGGACTTGTCTCCTCAACTGAGCACTTTGCTCCTTCCCCACTTCCCCCCAGTATCTCTGAGCTTCAGATTTCAGTCTTTGCCACCTATCTCCAATCCTCATCCCAGCTTGCCTCCAATCATTAACCTTGGATCGTACCTCTACCACCCACACATTCCACAGGTCTATCTCATCCAGCAGCAAAGAGTTCAGATGCCAATGTCCTGGTCCCTCTCTGCTCCCTTCAAACCTCCCACCTCCCCGAATACCCCAGTGATCTGACCAAGGGCACCACTCGACCTTCATTGTCTCCCAAACTGTATTGCCCCAACACTCAGCAGTTAGAACCTAATCAATCCTAGTACCAAGTCCTCCCACCCAGTGGATATATAGACATCAATCCCCATCCTGAAGTCGCATGGTGTCCACCAGTGAGCTGAGTCTTTCCACCTCTTCTCAGTCCTCCAATCCCCCACTCCTTCCTGCCATACCCCATCTCCTATTAGTTCTGTCCAGTCTACTCTCCCATACCATATTAAAATCACCCCCCAGACAATCCACCCCAGCCTCAACCAAGAGCCCAGAATCCCACAGATCGCCAATCCATACTACTCGGGTCCCCCTCTCAGCTGGGCAGTAACAAGATCCCACCACAATTGAGTTCCATCCAGGCCTCTGCCATGTCCCCTATACTAATCTACTACCCCAATATCCAGTGTCTACAATGTCCCCTTTCCCCTTCCTAACCAGGATTCCCACTTTACCCTGCCAAACTACCTCCCCACCCCACTCTCTTGTCCATTCCAGTCCATCTTCCTCTCCCTTACACCATATATCTTGAAGTAAGAAGAGATTCACCTCCAGTTTCTTCAGCCATCCAAAAATCATATGTCACCTCCCAGTCCCTCTAAGCCCTTTGACGTTCAAAGAAAAAATGTTGGTTGTACTATTCATAGTGAAATATTTGAGAGTGTTGATATCTCCACATCTACAATTCCATGCTCACTTCCTCTCCAGCCAGGTCCAGGTTCCATTCTGCTGCAATCTCATCTTCCACATTTTGCTGTTTGTCCAGAGCTGCCAACAATTCCACACAGTCCTCACCATCTACTATCTCCATTGATGCCCGGTACTCCTCGCACACCACCTGCCACTTTTCCAGTCCTTTCCACGACCCCCACAGATATGCTGCCCTTTCATTAGCAATACCCAAAAGTGTTGCCTCCCTTGCCTCGGTGACCTCATACTCCTCCACCTCCAGAAGAGCTGCCATCATCTCATCTCTCAACTTCCTCACGACCTCCTCCCCTCACAGCACTCACCCCCAGAATTCCTCACTGATCACCTGGAAGTCGATCTCTCCCAGTTCCTTGGCTGCCACATTTTGCAGCACTCTCAACAGCCACTTCTCCCCCCCAACTACCTCTGCTACCCATGCTAAATCTGCCTCTCCCTCCTTCCTCTCCTCAGTTCGCACAGACTCATCCCAACCATCCTCTGACACATCCTCCAACTCCCCCTCTCCCACCTCAGGAACACCATACTGGATCTGATTATCATCTGCCATCACCATGTCCACTACCACCTCCTCTGGCCCCTGTCCCCCACTCTCCTTTATCTTCCCCCCTTGCTGCCCAGCCTCTGCCCAGATGCTAGCACTCACTCCAGCACCCTCCTCCATAGCCCCGGCCCTTTGTCTCCCATCCAAACTGGCCAGCAAATCCTTCTGCAGCTGTCTCTCCTTTGCCTTCTCCCAGAGCACCTTGTCTATTTACACCTTCCTACCCTCAATCACCTCCACTACAGTCCTAGTCTCATAAGCCCTCCAAGCCCTTTGCCTCCTCTCCACAGCCCCCGCTAGGTCCTCAAGTGCCTCCAGCAAGTCCTCTACTTCTTCCTCTGACCCCTTCACCCTCGAAACCTTGCACTCCACTGGGCCCCACTTCAGTGCCACTGGCCAGTCCCTAGCCTTCCTGATATTCTCCATCCCAAACAGCCTCAGCCAGATGTCCACATCTCCTGTCCTGAGCTTAGTCCCCTTCCATACCCTGAACCCGATGTCGACCACCTCACCATACTCCTTCACCACATCCATGACCAGCCTCCTTGCCTCCTCCTTCTTCACCATTGGTAAGTCCACAATTACTAGATGAACCACTTGGGGATCCCAATGCATACACCTCGCCATTGGTACTGAAATCCCTCCAATCACCACACCCTTCTCCACTGTCTCTAGTAGCAGACCCTTCTCTTCAAACCCCACCTCGACTGCCTCCAACTTCTTTAAGAACTTAACTGAGGCTGTATCCTTCACCTCACTTGCCAACAGCCCCAGCACCATCTTCGCCATTACTGCCAAGCCACGGAAGCACAATGTGACTGCGAATTCTGATCTCGATTTCTTGAGTAACAGGGCTGCCACTAGGCCTGTTACACCATCCACTAGGTCTCTAGGTCTCATGCCGCTCCCCTGTCCAGATCCCCCATTAGCTGTCATATCTGGATTTTTTTCCAGATTGCCTGTCACACTGCCATCAGTAGTCACCACCTCAGCCACTACACCTCCAGCCCCACTACACTGTCCCCCCAGAGGAGAGGCCTCCTTGCGACTCATGGTAGCAGTCACCTTCCCCAGTTCCAGTCAGCCATCTAGCCCAGTTGCCTGCTTTTCCATCCTGACTTTGTCCATGAAGATCATCCTCCCTCCCCCATGTGGCCTTGCACCTCCTCTGCCACCACCCCCGGCCCTGCGTCCTCTCATCGAAGCACTTGGCATACTAATACCAGCACCTTGACCCCCCCCCACATGTTGCCAGTCAAAGGCACTGGGGCCCCCCTGCCTAGTATGCTCACCAGAATACGTGTTGCTCACCATATTGATAGCACCAATACTTGAAGACATTGTTGAAAGTATTGTCTGAGTCTTGTGTCACCCAAATGGTACTGATGAAAGATGACTGGCCCCTTCTCTGTACTCCCTCCCTCTTCACTAGTCCAGATACTCACTTTGGCTCCCTCCACTACTACAGACCCACCCACATTCTTCTTCACCCTGCTCTCCAGGTTTGCCAACAACTCTCTCTGCCTCTTGTGTCCTTGAGACCTTTCCCACAGCCCCTTATCCACACAGATCTACTTTCCATCTACTATCTCCAAATATGTCAACTCTACATATATCTTCTAAGCCTTAACTCTTCTCTTTATAGCACTACTCAGCTCCTCCAGTGCCTCTATCAAATCCTCTTCCTCTTTCTCACTCCCCTTCACCCACATCACCTTGTACAGGAAAGCCCCCCATATCATCACTGAAGGCCAGTCCCTGGCCTTCTCAGTAGCTTTCTTTCCTGCCAGTCAAATCTGGACATCAATATCTCCAGTCCTGAATGAGGTCTCTTCTCAGACTCAGAACTCAATATCCACCATCTCTCCATACTCGGCCATAACTTCCTCAACTCTCCTCCTCATCTCCACTGCAGTCATCATAGACACCCCTTTCACCAGAAGTTCCACCACCCTGGAGTCCTATCTCAAGCAGCATACTATCAGAATATACATCTCTCCAACAGTCAGCCCAGTCTTCAGCACCTCCTCCAATGGTCCAGCCTTCTCAAAGCCCATCTCTACCTCCTCCAATCTCTTCAGGAACTTTATGGATGCTGCTCCAGCCATCTGCTTAGCAATCAGCCCCAATACCATTTTCACTGTCACTACCAAGCCCCTGAAGTACAAGGTAACTACAAACTCCAAGATCAACTTCTTGAGTAATAGGATCACTGCCAGACCTATTATACTATCAGTCAGATCACTAGGCCTCATGCTCTTCCCACACCCCAGTCTACTATCAGCAGTTCCATCTAGATTTTTTTCCAGATTACCCATCACGCTACCATCAGCAGTCACCCCCTCAGTCACTACTCCACTAGCCCCACTGCTCTGGTCCTTCAGAAGGACTCCTCTCTATCACTGCTGCTCTGCAGTCTTTGCTGTCTCCTTGCCCCTCCTCAGCCAGCCCTCCAGTCTAGTTACCATCTGCCTCCCCTTCACTGTATCTGCAAAGCTTGTCCTCTTGCTTCTCTGTCCTCCAACACTTCCTCCTTCCCTTTTATGTTCTTCTGCCAACAGGCTCCTCATACTTCTCCCTAAGCCAGGACCTCTCCCCACATATTGCTAGTTGAATGTACTTGGGCCTTCCTGCCCAGTACATATCTCAGAATACTTGTTGATTGCCATGTTTCTAGTATCTTTCTCCAAAAACTATATTGTAAGTATTGCTAGAAGGTTGTATAACCTGAATGTTACCAGAGAAAGATGATAAGTAACTCTCTTATATAACTCAAAGTTATAGAATATAAGATTTATACAAATGGAACCTTACTAATTAGAATCAAATGCATATATACTGAGTACTCAGATATATATATTTAAATAGAGAACTACAACAAATCAAACAAACAATCACAACTCTTGAACATATATATAACTATAACCACTGATATTTACAACCACATCTGTACTGACATTTGGAATGCCATTATCAACTGAGCCACACCTCCACTACCCCTTATGGATATCCATAGTCTGGCACATCTCTACTTTATAGAAGTCTGATGGAATACCCTGAAAATACTCAGTAAAGTCTACTGAATATGACAAATCTCAAGCTACTATCAGATCAGCTATCTTCTAGAAGATATGATTAAATACTACTATAATGTAGATATTACCCAGATGTCTCAACACTAGAAACTCATCATCTATAAATACTGAGAACTCTTTTATGAGTATAGCACCTTTATTCTCTATTTCTGAGTTACTACTACTGAAATGGTTACCACTCTATTCTATAGCCAAATCAATAATATGGTATAAGATCAATCACAAGTATATCAAGTATATTCAAACTACAGACAGAACCTTTCTACACCCTAATGACCATATTTTGCAAATGCTCTAAGTTAGATATATTATGAAGGATGTCTATGATATAATCCAGTTTGATAATGATAAAGCAGAAGACAATGACCTCTCTGATACCAATATGACCTCCAGCCAAGAATTTCTACCAGCTCTGATCACTCTACTAACTTTGCTGATAAACTTATAACAGTTTATAATCATCTATAAGATCTATTGGGATAATGATTACTGATATAAGTACTAATCTGCATTTATATCTGATCACTTCAACTATAATGAAGAGACCAGAGAATATAACCTATATCTTCAGATAACTCTCAAGATCAAACTAACAACCCTATCTCCTAAGTATAAATGAAATAAACTATAGCCACCAGTCTACTATAACTCTGCAACTCATAGTACTATTACCTATAGAAGGTATACAGATAGTAAATCTAATGAAAACAAAGATGATATATCCCTCCTTTGCTCTCTGATACCTTATCCAGCATATGAGACAGATAATACTATCTTGTAGGATAGTGATATGGTCTCAATATACTATTATATAAATAAATAAGAAGATATTATCTAAGAACTACTCTTTCTAGATAACTACTTTATCAGAGATGATATTATCAATAATGATCTCATCAAAGACTACCTAGATAGTATCTAAATCTATAGATAGCTTAGCACTTATTAGTATAGTTAGATTAGTCTTATATGATATAACTATATATTGACTCAGCAGTCAGATAATCTCTTGACTTATCAGTTCATACTTGTACTATGTAACTATATTCTAACTCAGCAAGGTACTAAGTGCTATATCCATATTTAGCATAGTCCAGATAGCCTTCCATTAGTATAAATACTCTCTCTTCCAGATCTCAGAAACTCAGACTCAAATAAATCTGAATATATAAGAACTCCTGAATACTTTTCTACAAATATCCCATTATACAACTACTCCTAGTAGTATAGCAATATCATGAATAGTGAATAAATCTATTTAATAACCCACAAACTACTCTTAAGTAAATCTGTACCCTGTTAGATCCCACTCCTAACCAAAGTATGAAATTTCCTAATTAGGTATTGTCTGCAGTGATATATCAATTCAATTAAGCTGGTCTTAGTTCCTTGAACTTCCTAAAATACAGAAAATCCTGAACATCTAGAACAAGTCTGAAAAAAGAACTTTGATTGAGACATCAATCCAATCTTGAAATCAATAAGCATAGAAGATATACTCTATATGAAATTAATCTTAACCTTAAGAAAATAGTTTTCCAGAATATTCAGAACTTCTAGAAAACCTTTATAATGGTACTTTATAAGTAACTTTTTTATAGTTTTCATTGAGTTATTATATTTCAAAAAATAGAGTTTGAATCAGACTCTCAATTTAATTTGAATTGAAAAAAACTCAATTCAATTTGATTCAAATAACTCTCAATTCAATTCAATTTGAATTGATTCAATTTATTTGAGAGTACTAGTATTCAGAGTATACAGCTGAAGTTGAGATATATAAAATACTGGGTAAATTCTCTCTAATATTACTGAGAGGTTTAACTTATATATAATAGATCTACATTTTTTAAAAATCTTGAATAGTCTAATATAGTAGGGTCTAAGCTTCTTTTTGGGGCCTATATTGCTCAATATTAGATACTAAGTATTAAATAATACTTGTTTTTCTTTTTTATAGATAACTTCTTTTCTATTTTTGTCAGTATATACTACTTATATTCTTATATCTCTATGAGAGCATTTTATATTTGCTGGATATTACTTTATATAATATTAGTGATTTCTTATACTACTAGTACTGTGGTTTAGATAGCAACTATAAGAGTTTATAAATATTGTCTATAGTTTAGATAAAATAATATCATCTTGATACTTATACTTAAGCTATTATTATATATAAATTTGACCAGAGTCAGCTTTTCATCCTAATTATTTTACTTATAGCTACAATAGATGCTAAGTATTTATTTCAAAGTTTAATTGATTCTTTCTATCTGGCCATTTATTTATAAGTAGTATACTGTAGATATTTTCAGTTACACTTCTAGACTCTTGAAGAGTACTTATCAAAAATTACTTGTAAATTTCACATCTCAGTCTGAGATGATTACTGATAGTAGTCTATAAAGACAGAACACATTATCAATAAATAGCTATTGTAATATGTCTGACTCAATAGAGACAAATTATAAGATTGGGAATTGATGTAGTTTGGCTTGAGCCCCCAGTTACTTTGTTAAAAGTAATAAAATATTCTTAGTATTTAGTGGTATAATAGTTAAGTCTAGATACAATAGTCATTTTGTGTATCAATTTCCTTATTGGAACAGTTCTCTGGATGTAGTGGTAATTTGTATGTCTTTTCTTCTTGGTCAACAGGTAATTTCTGTGTAGTATAGCAATCTCTGGCAATTTAGCAGTTTCCTTCTTGAGTAGTAATAATCTTTAAAAGTATGTAATTTCTGTATGATGATCTTATATAGCACAGCAGATTCCTTATGTATGATATTCTGGCAATTTGGCAGATAACTCAATTTGGTATAGACTCTTCTAAATTGGACTCACTGAGAGTAGAGAATGATATAGATCCTTCCTGAGATGGCTTTACTGAGAATTGTACTGGTAGCAGATTTTTCCTGAATTAGGCTTACTGGAAACAAACTAATAACTCAAATGGTATGGATAGCTCAAATAACTCAAATGACATAGATTTTTCCTGAATTAGTGGCTCTCTGGGAATAATAACTCAGTAGTTCTTCTGAGAACAGCAGATAATTTGGATGATATAAATAACTTAGATGTAGATTCTTGACAAGTTACATTAAAGACTGGCTTCATTTGTGTAGAGTTACATCATAGACTGGCTCTACTGCAAAGTTGTATTAAGAGACTAGCTTGTGGTAAGGTTTCTTAAGGCTCTCTGGGAATGTGGGTAACTAGGATTCTTCAGGCTTATCTGGTAAGCAAATCAAAATATAGTGGCTTATTCCTTAAGTAGTAGATTTCTCTTCAAAAGGTAGTGAAGTTCTTCCTTGAACTTGACAGCAAATCTTCAGACTTATCTGATAAGAAAACCAATCAATCTTTGTATTAGAAAGTAGACTGGAGTGGGAATAAGAGGACCAATGCTCAATCTTTAGAGGCTTCTTTGGTTTGTACTTCAATTCAAACCGAGGTTTATTCACTCTTATTTCTGGAGTATTTTATACAGTTGGAGTTACTACTGGTTACTATATTGCTAACTATAGATTGCTAACTATGACAAGTGTTCCTTGAGGGTACAGATAAATATACTGTTTCTGGTATCTCTGGCTAAATATACAAGTTGATGCAGTAAAGCTGTCTTGATTGCTTAGTATACTAGATATAATATGTGGCTAATTTATGATTTCAACAGTACAATTCTGTTGCTCATCACACTATGCTATCTTTAGTACTGTTATAGTAGTAGTTATAGGTCTACTTACTGAGGCAATCAATAAAGACAATGATTATATCTCTTCTTTTTTTAGTTTTTAGCAACTGGACAATAAAGTCTATTCTGATATAGTCCCAATTTTAGGTAAGAATTAGTAGTAACTATAGTGTACCAGCTGGTATCTAATTATTAGGCTTGGTAACAGTTCTAGTTTCTTTAAGAGAAAGTGGCTAAATCTGGAAGTTCTAGTTGGCCTAAAGTAGCTCAAAGAGATACTTAAAGGTTCAAGTATTCTTAAAAGATTTCTGAGAGAAAATATTCTGAGCTTTATTCAGGCAGAGAACAAGGATATTTATATATAATTTGAAAAAAAGATCTGGAAGAATTTTGGAAAAAATGAGAAATACCAAGAAATAAGTTTTTAGCAAAGCTGACTAATACTATTCTATAATGTTCTGAAAGGTTCTATGACTAGCTAAGATAAGATACTTGGTGCCAAGGAAAGACAAGAATGTTCTAATAGTGTCTGAGTGCTGAGAGAAGGTTTCTAAGCAAGTTAAAGGTGGCAGAACATAGTAGAATGTTCAAGAAATAATAAGAAAAGACTAACTAAAAGATGCAAAAATATACTAAGACTAAATATGACTGTGAAATTGTTACATCTCTCTCTCCTTAAGAACCAATATCCTCATTGAGTTCTTAGGTAATACAAGACTAGATATACTTAACCAAAATTTCTCAAACTTATATCAGTATATTGGCAGAGATTGACCATCCTTATATAGAGTAGAGGGTCTATTACCAGACTAACCAACTGGGAGGGGTTTGAACCCAGCTAGTAGCTTTATTTCAGTGGACTTCTTATTTATTAAATGTTCTGCTAGTTTCAGAGTCCCAAAGTAAACTTCCAATGTATAAGGTACTGGTCATTACCATAGGTTGTCAACAATCCAAGAAAGTTACTATAGAGATTGAGCAATGTATTTTGCCTCAAAGTCTTGAACTAGATCTTGAGAGTTCTTGAGATTGACCAGTAGTTTCTAGGTAGCATCATATTCAGAGTAACTCATCCACTTGACTAGATATTCAGGACAGTAGTAGCAGATTTGTTTGTTAAGAATTTTCTCAGCTTCATACTTAATATGGTCTTCAATAATCACAGGGGCAGAAGGCTTAGAAATTTGACCAGAGTAGAGCAGTGACTGGTTCCAGGTCTTGAGGTGTGACATATGAAAGACTGGGTATACTCTCATGGTTTCAGATAGCTTGAGGCAGTAGGAGGATGCAGAGACTTATTCAGTAATCTTGAAAGATCCAATATACTTATGTTGGAACTTATTCAAAGGGTGGTTGACTTGAGATTGTATTTTGAGGTTCTCAGTAGACAGTAGGACTTGATCTCCAACAGTGTAAGTGACATCATAGTATTTCTTATCAGCAAACTTAGCTTGATACTGTTGAGCCTTCTGAAGATTTATGATAGCAATTTTGAGTAGTTTGTTCTTTTTGTCTATAAGGTTCTTAGTGGTTGGAACTTGTATTTGACTGCTTTTCTTGAAAGGGAATAGACTTACAGGGGTCTCAAAATCTTGACCATAGAGTAATCAGAAAGGGAAAAGACCAGTAGATGATTAGACAGCATTGTTATATACAAACTCTGCATAAGTCAGGTAGTGGTCCCAATTATCTTATTCATAAGAAATATAGTTTCTAAGCATTTGTTCTAGAGTTCTGTTCATACACTTGGTTTGTCTATCAGTTTGTGGGTAAAAGGTAGTAGATATAGCCAATTGGGTTCCCAGGGTCTTAAAGAGAGTTTGCCAGAAGTAATTAGTAAACTTGGGGTCACAATTACTGATAATTACTCATAATAGGCCATAGTGATGAAAGATGGACTTGAAGAAGATTCTTGCAATCTTAGGTATAGTAGTATTGATAGTGATTGGTTCAGTAACCATAGTCTTGCTCAGGTAGTCAATTAATATGACAATAGCATCAGCACTATATTGAGTTCATAGTAGTTGAGTTACAAAGTTCATGGTAACTTGTTTGAATTTCTTGGTGTAAATTAGCAGTGATTATAGCAAACTGACTGGCACTTGGTTGGTAGACTTGTTGCACTGACATAAATCATAGCTGGTAATATAGTTCTTGATTTCCTTGACCATACTTGGCCAATAGTAGTGATATTGAATGTTCTTAACAGTCTTCTCAATTCCCAGGTGACCAGTAAGAGGAGAGTCATAATGTTCTTGCAAAATCTTGAAGTATAGGTTTATGTTTTCAAGTAGGTAGACTTGATCTTAATGATAGATCAGGTTGTTCTTGACAGTATATGTATCCTTGAGCTCATTCAAGAAAACTCTAGTGGCAACTGTGTCTTCTTTATAAGCTTGCCTGATTTGGTCTAGGAATTCTAATGCCAAGATGACCTGTATGATTGTGGCAAGGTCTGGGCATCTTGATAAGGCATCTGGTACAACAAGTGTCTTGTCAGGCTTGTAGATGATCATCAGGTTGAAGGTTTGAAGCTTGAGACTTCACTTGGCTTGTAGACATGATAGGGTAGGTTGGGTGTTGATATACTTGAGAAATTGATGATCAGTAATAACATCAAACTCAATACTTTCTAGATAGTATTGCTAGTGGTCTAGTGTAGATATTGTTGCCAGTAGTTCCTTCTTGTGAGTGGCTAGCTTTTCTGGGGCCAACTTGCAGAACTCAAAAGCAATAGGATAATATTCTTTGCTATCATCTTATGACAGGACTGCTTCAATGGCAAAATTTGATACATCAGTAGTGACCATGAATTTTAGGCCTTGATCTGCATTATACAGGACTGGAGTATGGGTCAGGTGGTTCTTGAGTTCTTGAAAAGCTTGTTGATAGAAGAGATCCCAGGTGTAGAGTATATAGTGGTCTGAGTGCAGGGCCTTCCTCATGAGATTAGTTAGTAACTCAGCAATGCCAGAGAAGTTTCTGACAAAGCAGTGATAGTAGCCAGCTAGACCAAGAAAGGATCAGAGTTCTGTGATGTTTGACAGAATGGGCCATTCTTCAATTGCTTCTATCTTGTATGAGTCTACTTGAATTCCTTGTGCAGAGACAATATGCTCAAGGTATTTGACTTGTTCTTTGAAGAATTCACACTTCTTGAGCTTAGTGTAAAGCTTGTGTTTTTGCAGGATCTCCAGGACTATTTGAATGTGTTTGAGATGTTCTTCTTTAGTTGTACTAAAGATCAGAATATCATCAAGATATATCAACAGGAAAATACATAGTTAGTTCTTGAATATCTTATCTTGTTCATCAGAGTCTGGAATGTGGCAGGTGCATTGATGAGACCAAATACTAAGATCAGGAATTTATAGAGTCCAAAGAGAGTTATGAATGCTATCTTGAGAATGTCTTCTGGCTTGATTTGAATCTGGTGGTATCCTGATATGAGGTCTAACTTAGTGAAGTACTTGGCATTCTTGAGAGCATCAAAGATTTAATCAATCAAGGATAGCAGATAGCAGTTCTTAACAGTGAGTTTGTTGAGTACACAATAGTCTATGCATATTTACAGAGTACCATCTTTCTTCTTGATGAATAAGACTAGTGAGCTATAAGGAGATTTTCTTGGCTGGATGGCTTCTTGTGTAAGTAGTTCTTCTAGTTTCTTTTTAACTGCTTCAATTTTGAGTGATGATATATGGTATATGTACTTCTTGGGTGGTACAGCTCCTGGGCTCAGTTTTATTTCATAATCAACTTCTTGTATAGGCAGTAGACCAGGTAGCTTGTCTGAAAAGACATCCTTGAATTCTTCTAATAGTAACTTGATACTTTCATTAACTGAGAGTCTTTTGTCTTGTTTCTTATGATAGACTATTATAATAAAGACATATATTATCTTCTTGAGTACTCTCTTGTACTGTATAGCTGACAGTGTTACAATCTGGGTCTTGCTCATAATCTTGTCTGTCTTGATAGTGATGTTGGCTCCATCTTGAAGTAGGGTGACTTTATTCTTACACCAATTGATATCTGGGTTGTGTTTTGTAAGCCAGAGTTTTCCTAAGATCAGATCATAGTCTTCTGAGTTCAAGATCAAGAAGCTTCACCTGAAGGCCCAGGCCTCTCAATATCAAACAGAAAGAGCCATTGGTCTTGACCTACACTCAGTTAAACAAGTCACTATTTCAGCCAAGGGCTGAACTCTGGTGCCTACTAGAATTGCAGTTCAATGCCCTGAAGGACATTATGCCAGAATTGCACTGTGATCAGGACTCAGTATCAAACATCATTTAGATATAGGTGCTAGTATCATTGACTCAGACTTTTGAGGACAAGTCTAAGTTCTGCTTATCAATCAGAAGGATCAAAACTACACAGTCAAGGAAGGAGACTGAGTTGCACAAATTATCCTAGAAAAAGCCAGTCAACTCAAGATTATAGAAGTCCAAGAACTCCCTGAGATCAAATAAGATCAAAAAGATTTTGGCAGCACTGATTAAGCAGCAAGTCTTAGTGAAAATCAAGCTCAAGCTATGCTTATTTTTAAAGGCCTAGTCAAGGAAAAGAAGTTCAAGTACTTATAGACAGCAGAGTGGCAGAAAACTTCATCAATTAGAATCTCATTGAAAACCTCAAGATTCTTACCAAGCCTGCACCCAAGAACAATAGTATAGTCACTGCAGATGGTACTCTATACCCCATTGAGTCAATTGTCACCAAACTACCTATCAAGATCCAGAAATATTGGGAACAAGTAGACTTCGAGATTGCATCACTAGGTTGACTGATAGTAGGGTTGACAGATATATCTTTGGATAATACAGTGACTGGTCTTGAGGGTTCATTAGTCTTCTTAGAACATTTAGTTGCAATATGTCCTGTTTGATAACAGAAGAAACTAGCTTCAGATTTCTTTAGATGGTCCTTTTCTTCAGGGGTAAGCTTGGTGTTCTTTCTATTCATAGTGTCTAAGTCCATTGGTGCCAGGCCAACTGTCCTTGGTTGGTTCTTGTGACAGTTCTTGAAGTAGTTCTTTTTGCAGTATTCTGGTTTGAAGCAGTTACCAAAGGTGATGATATTAAACCTATTGGTAATTCTCATGGCTTTATCAAGGTTTTGAGCTCTTTTAGCTCAACCTTGACTCATGTGTTTCCCTTCAGGCCTCAGATATAGCAGTCTATCTTTTTATCCTCAGATATCGCTGGTACTCAAGTAGGATTGACAAGAATTGTGTATTGTAGCTTTGTATAAACTTGAGTTGCTTGATGTTCACTAGCTTGTCTCTGGCTAGTTTGGTAGCATTAGCAGGCTTGAACTGCTTGTAAAGAGCTCTCTTGAAGGTTTTCCAGTCTCTGATTCATGCATATGAGTGTACAGAGATAACCATGAGATAATTGCACCACCAGATAGCTGCATTTCCTTGGAGGAGTATGGCAGAAAATTGGACTTGCATGTCATCTTCTATTCTTGTAAGCTCAAAGTATTAGTCCAACTAGAAGGTCCATGTATCTGTAGATAGTCCTCCTCAATGACTGTCAAAGGTATCTGACTTAAGTAGCTTGAAACTGACTAGTACTATAACAGAATATGATATACTTGTAGTTTATATTTTCTGCTATTCTAGTTGTACTTGAAGTTCTTGGATTTGGTGGGCCATAGTATTGATCATATTCTCTATGCTGAGTTGCTGTCCTCCTACTTCTTCTATAGCAGAGGAGTCTGACTAGTAGACTGACTCTTCATGGCTCATTTTAGGTTTATATGACTATTTGTGACTGGTTTCTGAATTCATATGAGGTTTCTTAATAAGGCAAGGTATAACCACCTACTACTACCAAGTGTAACAGTTCTAGTTTCTTTAAGAGAAAGTGGCTAAATCTGGAAGTTCTAGTTGGCCTAAAGTAGCTTGAAGAGATACTTAAAGGTTTAAGTATTCTTGAAGGATTTCTGAGAGAAAATATTCTGAGCTTTATTCAGGCAGAGAACAAGGATATTTATACATGATCTGAAAGAAAGAGAAATGCCAAGAAATAGATTCTTGACAAAGCTAACTAATACTATTCTACAATGTTCTGAAAGGTTCCATGACTAGCTAAGATAAGATACTTGGTACCAAAGAAAGACAAGAATGTACTAATGGTGTCTGGACACCAAGAGAAGGTTTCTAAGCAAGTCAAAGGTGTTGGAACATAGTAGAATGTTCAAGAAATAACAATAAAAGACTAACTAAAAGTTGCAAAAATATACTAAGACTAAATATGACTGTGAAATTATTACAGACTTATATCTTTGGCAGATATCATAAGATATAATATAATTTTTAATATTAGATATTATTTTGAGCTAGTAAAAGTCTTAGGCAATATACTAATATGTCTTGTCAAATATCATATATCTAATAATAGATATCATATAGTTCTTGTAGGATTCATAAGTAGATAGGAGTGTCAAAGACTTAGATTCTTATATTATTAAGGTATATATATCTATTTTGGATAGATATATTCTTGTAAATCTTCTTCATACTATTACAACCTTCTTTGGAGATTTTTTTAGTAATTTTTTGTATATTAATATTCTTAATATACTCTTTCTTGACTTCTTCAAATAGGCTGGTAATAATATTGCTAATTGCAGTAAGATTATCTTTCTGAGCACTCTGGAAAAGTGTATCAGCTACTTTATTCTTGGTTTTAGTAATGTGCTTGATTTCAATATTAAATAGTATAAGAATCTGTATCTATCAGACATATCTTTTTATAAGAATTAACTATATCTGGATATATTAAAGAGCTTGATGATCTGTCCATAAGGTGAATATTTTATTAAAGAGAAAATATCTTAATACTTATAGAGATCAGATAATAGTAAGAAGTTTCTTATCTTATATAGTGTAATGGTGACCCCAGAATGATGACATCAGTACAGGAGACAGCCTTTCCTTGCAAAGCCACCAGATTGGAGTACGAGAAGATTATATGGCATATGAGATGAGCAATAATGACCAACTGTGAGTCATTGTGACCACAGTACAAGCATCCTGAAGAATATAAAAGAAGGATCAAGGAACTGCAGTAGTAGCAACCAACAAGAACCACCAATTCCAAAATAGCTCAAAGACTTACCACAAATGAAATGCCTGCTGCCCGCCAAACCTCAAGGTCAAGGAACCATCAAGGCACCTCGGTTGAAGAAAGGATGTTCCAAGATATCAGAAGAGCCATGGGGACCTGCTCAAGAAGGACTCCTAGTGTCAACCTGGGTACTATAGACCCTTATTACTTCATTCTCTATTACCACAAAATGGAAACAAGGATCACCATTGCTACCAAATGCCTCCAAATGTGGCAGGAGTATGAAATAGAAAACCTCCTTTGCTAGGAGTTCCCACAGGCCAGCATCCAAGAGCTACAAGATGCCACTCCCATGGATATACATGAAATGAGGACAGCTAAGAAGATCCATTAGATCTTCAGACATGCACCATGGTCAATCTCCAACTTGGAGTATGTTAGAGTCTCAGATTTCAGAGACCTGTCATCCCACCATATCAATGCACTAGAAGCCAGGATGGCTACAGAAGCCCAGTCCACTATTACCCTCAACAGTGAAGAAGTAGAAGACTTCTGGCACCCTATCCTCCAGGACAACCCAGATCAATTCCTACAAGGATTGATCTCAGTATTCCAAGGCCCAAGTATCCAGATTAGACCTCCCCAAGACCCCACATTTATTCCCTATTTTGTAGAAGAGAACCTCATAGACTGGAGAGCTCTAGATCTTATTCCCAATTTCCCCGCCACAGCCGAATGTGATGACGTCATCGATGACATCATCCTGCATGATATACCTGAAGCATGCAAAGTACACGAAATGTGCGACCTATATGACAAATTCGCAGATCTCATCTCCTTCAGTAATGATGATGATGAAGCCCCCATGATCCTGAACTTTCTGCTCTAAGTTCTTTGTTACACTGGATAATGCCAGTACCAGTATTCTCATGTAATACTGGATAATGCCAGCACTAGTATTCTCATGTAATACTGGATAATGCTAGCACTGGTATTCTCATGTAACACTGGATAATGCCAGCACTGGTATTCTGAGGTGACATGAAATTGTTCCAGCACTGGCATTTTGATGTGACACTAAATAATGCCAGCATCCTGAACCTGTACAACCATCAGTACTGACCCTGGAACTTAGTAGTTTTAGTTATTGGAATTTATATTTAGCTTTATATCTTAGCAATCATTGAATTATATTTTGTATAAATACCCCTCTTATTTCCTCTGAAATAAAGTCAGTTCTGGTTTCACTTATACACAATTCCTTGCAAGCAATCTAAGAGATAACAAGACAGTTAAAGATAAGAAGTTTGAGGACTATAAGACCTTGGGAAGGCACTCCAATAAGAACTTGCTTATAACAAACTTGAGTTAGTCTAAGAGATACATCTTGAAGAGAATCTGGCATATTTGAAGGACTCAGCGACCACTATATGACAACTTGGTGCCCATTGACTGGTGATTTAAGACGAATCCCTCACTTTTAAGCTGAAAAACGAACAACCCCCACAACAACTACTCTGACTACAAGAGTCACCTCTGCATGAATTCAAGACAAGATGGAAATGCATCCCCTCACATTCTATGGATATACTACTGAAGAGTCAATCCTGACCTTCATTGAAGACTTTGAACAATTTGCCACCATATGAGCTCTTGGTGTGGATGCTCAATTGGCCCTTCTACCAGTCAGCCTCAGAGGACCTACCAGAGACAAGTTCAATGCAGCCACCATTACTGATGCTGGTGCAGCCAAACTTACCAACATGAAGGTCTTCCTCAGAACAACATATTATACCAAAGAGATCAAGCAAGCTCTCAAGGATCAACTCAATACTATCTGCCAGGGACTTAGTGAAGATCTCAACTCATTCTATACCCAAATTTGCCACCAGATTGTCTTGGCTGGCTATGATGACTGCCTCAAGGAACAAATTGTGGATTCAACCTTCCTCAAAGGAGTTCACCCTGAAATTGCCCTAGCAATCTGGTCTACCCCAGCTGCACTGACCCTTGATCAGAAAGTGGTCTTTGCACAGAGATATTGGACTGCCAGACACTCTGCCAAACACTCAATGGAGAAAATAACTGGCATCAAGATCAAGCCATCAAAATCAACTAGTATCTTACCAACTACAGTTGTGAACAGACAACCAACCACACCTATCCCCAAGACAGCCAAAGCTGACCCAGTGGAAGAACTTGTCAAGCAGTTTGCCGAGATGACTGCACACCTTGGTGATATTGTTAGAGAAGTCCGAAGCGCCAACAAGAGACCAGTACAGAGATTTGCAGCTGCTACAGAAGAATGCAATAACATCACATACTTCAGATGTGGAGAAGAAGGCCACTATGCAAAGAGTTACATGACCAAAACAAGATGCAAAGCCCAACCAAGCAATGCTAGCAGAACCAGAGAACAAACCAATGTAGTAGTCATCGAGGAGATTGGTGACACTGATGATGAAGAATACTATGAGGAGCTCAAATTCTACCCTGCTACTGAAGGTACCAGAACTCAGTCCAAGCCCTATGATAAGAAGAGCAATAGCAAGCCAGTTGGAAGACCAAAAAAGACCCTAGCTGTTACTATTCAAAGCAAGACCCCAACTCAAGGAGATTGATCAAGATATAGAGTTAGATGAAGCTGCCCACCAAATCATTGAAGGCACTACTCCAGTCTCAGGGGAAAGCGAAAGCAAGAAGGAACAGAAGCTACACAAGACCAAGATCCACCAGTATGATATCTACAAGGACCTTAAGGAACAGAAGGTCAATGTCACTTTTGGACAACTAGCTGAAGTCCCTGCCTTTAGATAGCAGTTGAGAGTAGGACTTGCAACTACTGCCAAGAATCAAGAGTACAAGATTGTAGAAGCTCACAATGCATAGGAAGAATCTGAAGACCAGCACAAGACATCAGCCTATACCCCCTGCCAGATCGAAGACTGTATCTTTGATGTCATCATTGATACTGGTGCTGGAGGATGCCTTATGAGTAAGAAGGCAATTGATCACCTAGGTTGGGATATTGAAGAGTCCACCAAGATGGTCTATGTCACAGCAGATAGTACACGAGCTACCCCTCTTGGCAAAATCTGAGAAGTCCCCATCAAGATAGGAGGAGCTACCATCCCAGTAAATATAATTGTTACAAGTTCTACCAACTATGATATCCTCATCAGCAACCAATGCCTTCACAAGGCCAAGGCCATCATTGACCTCAATGCCCAGAAGATGCAGATCAACTACAGAGGAAGAAAGGTATGAGTCTCTATCAATGTCCACAAAGGAGTCCTACCAGATATGGAGGAAGGAGATGAAGAAGACACAGAGGTCTTCATGTACTCAGTGAATAAGAACAAGAGCAAGACACCTAAGCTCACAGATGAGCAGTGGTACAACAAGATCATCGATGGCTATGCCCCTCAAGGAAGATGCCCCCATGGTACTAGGATGTACTGCTCTGAACACCTGAATGACTGCTGGTCCTGTATCAGTGAAGTCAGGAAAATCCGCCAACAGAAACATAAGCAAGAAGCCACCAAAGCAAAAAGGAAAGCCGAAGAAGATGACCAGCCCCCAGAGCTTCAAGCTGATAGTGATAATAAGGAGGAATAAGAATCAAACATCACCCTCAAGGTCAAGAAGTTTCACCCTGAAGCCAAGATTCCAGAATACAAGACAGAAGGAGCCATAGGAATGGACCTTGCCAGCATTCAAGATGCTACCCTTGAACCACAGACCACTACTCTACTTGGTACTGGAATTAGAGTCAAGTTACTAGAAAACCATACCAGAATTATCAAGACCAGGAGCAGTCTGGCCAAAAGCAAAATCTCAGTTGAAGAAGGAGTAATTGACCCTGATTACACCAGTGAGATCTTTCTCATAGTCAGAAATCACAACCACACCATCCCCTTCGAAGTCAAGAAGCATGACAGGATTGGCCAGATGCTGATCCACGAAATCAAGAAGCCCAAGATCATAGAAGCCATCGAACTCATCAAGACCAAGAGAGGAGAACAAGGCTTTGGATCTACTGGAAGAGGAGCCTATACTGCCACCAAGATTACCGAACTTGAGCACAAGAAAGACAAGGACCAGAACAAGTACACATATACCATTGGAGAAAACTTTCCCCTAGAGGAAGAACTTCTCAAGATCCTGCACCAGAATGAAGGAGTACTTGCTACAGACTTTAGGGATATCCACAATCAAGAACCCAAGTACTACTATAAAGTTGACACTAGTGATACTAAGCCTATCTACCAGAAAGCCAGACCCATACCACCTGCCTACAGAGAGTGGCTGCAAGTAGAACTCAAGGAAATGGAAGAAGCCAGAATCATCAAGCAAGCTATCAGCCCCTGGGCCTCACCCATTGTCCTAGCCCTGAAGAAAGGAAGCAAGCCTGGAGAGTTTGCACCAAGACTCTGTATTGACTACAGGAAGCTCAATGCCATCACCAAGAAGGATAGACAGCCCTTGCCAAATATTCAAGAAATCCTTACCACTCTTGGAAGCGAAGCCAAATACTACACCATCTTGGATTTGTTCTTAGGCTTTCATCAGATTGGTCTTACTCAAGATGCCAGTGAGAAATCAGCCTTCATCACACCTGATGCCACCTATATCTACCTGTGAATGCCATTTGGAATGTGCAATGCCCCAGCAAGTTTCCAGTGAATGATGAACAGAGTCTTCAGCAATGAGATTAGAAAATAGCTCTTTGTCTATATTGATGATGTGATCATCTTCAGCAACACTATATGGGAACATATCAATCACATACAGCTAGCCCTCAAGAGGCTCAAGGAGCATGGCCTCTACATCAAGCCCAAGAAATGTAAGTTTGCAGCTCAAGAAATTGCCTACCTAGGACACCTCATCAACTAGACCAG
This sequence comes from Jimgerdemannia flammicorona, assembly GCA_003990745.1. Classification (NCBI taxonomy): domain Eukaryota; kingdom Fungi; phylum Mucoromycota; class Endogonomycetes; order Endogonales; family Endogonaceae; genus Jimgerdemannia; species Jimgerdemannia flammicorona. The sequence continues at coordinate 4,734 of RBNI01000688.1, read as the reverse complement.
AATCTACACAGACCCCATGAAGATTGAGGCTGTTGCAGCCTACCCAAGACCCAGAACAACCACAGAAGTCTATGCCTTCCTTGGACTGGCCAGCTACTACAGAAGATTCATCAAAGGATACTCCAATATTGCAGCACCTATCTACGAGCTACTGAAGAAAAAGACCAAATTCGAATGGACCAAGGAGCACCAAGAAACCTTCAATGAACTCAAGACCAGGTTGACCCAAGCACCCATCCTCAGAAGACCAGACTGGAACCTAGAATTCATCCTGCAGACAGATGCAAGTGCTATAGGACTTGGAGCAGTCCTAGCTCAGAAGAAAGACGGACATGAATATGTCATCTCCTATGCAAGCTAAGGTACCCACGGAGCAGAATAGAACTACAAGTCATGCAAGCTTGAATGCTTAGCAGTAGTCTAGGCAGTAGACAAATTCCACTACTACCTAGCTGGGAAACACTTCACCATTCAAACAGACCATTCTGCTCTTGCCTGGTTATTCCACACTCTAAACCCCAAAGGAATATATGTCAGATAGATCTATAGGCTGCAAGAGTATGACTGTACTATCAAGCACCACTCAGGAAAGACCAACACTAATGCTGATGCACTCTCAAGGACACCCCAAAACACCTCCATCAAGACTATTCAATATGAATAAGGAGCTATACTATGGATTAATCAGCTATCTTGGGTAGTAGAAGATGCCCAACCACCTCAAACCCTGGACAATCACCATCATCAACTGGACTTGGAAACAGTTTGAATTAGACAACACTATACTCAGAAAAGGAGAAAAGCTAGTAATACCCAAATACAAGAAGTATCAAGTAATAAAAGAAGTACACAAGCAAGGACACTTAGGAGGAACCAACACATATGACAAGGCAAGAAGAACCATGTGGTAGCCCAAGATAGAAGAAGACCTACACCAATTTGTCAAAGGGTGTGACAAGTGCCAAAAACAGAAATAAGATCAGCAAGACCAGGCACCTGGGTTATCAAGAATTGAGCCTATCCCCTTCCACCACATCGCAATGGATATCATTAGACCACTACCAGTAACACTATCAAGAAACTGCTATATTATAGTTATTGTAGACCTCTTCACCAAATAGATAGAGGCAGGAGCATTACAAGAAGTCAATGCCCTCTCTATAGCCAACTTCCTGCACCAAGAAATCATCTGCTGCTACAAGACACCGAAGCAAATCACCACAGACTGCAGTACAGAATTTGTCAATAGATTCCACAAGATAATATATCAGAAATACAAGATTCAGTACATCAAGACCACTGCATACTACTCTCAAGGAAATGGACAGATAGAAAGAATCAACAAGACCCTCAAGAATGTTCTAGCAAAGATCTCAGAGACATATGAGAATTGGGATAACTATCTCCCAACTGCCCTCTCTATCCTATGAGACATATAGTCACAGAGCACACATTTTACCCCAAGAGAGCTGCTCTTCAGAGAAGAAGATTCTGATGGAACCTCAGCCACAAATCTAGACCTAACTTGGAGATGGGTGATCACTTGGTCTGGGGAGAATGGTATCAGCCAGGGTGGGAATTGGTGAGGGTGGGTTCTTGCTACTGCCCAGCAGTTAGGAGTGAGAGAATTGCATGGATTAAGGAGCTGCTGGAGGAGGGTATTCTCTTGGAGGAAGGAGTTGATGTTCTTGGTGGTGATTTTAATATGGTTCAAGATCTGCAACTGGATAGAACTGATGGAGGGAGGAATGCTGGTGGGAGAAGTGGTGGTCTGGATGCATGAGAGGAGGTGGAAAATCTTAGCTCCTTAGAGGATAGGGGCTGAACATGGTGGGGTGATGGCAGGGTCTATACTCATTGGGTGAATGGGTTAGGCATGAGGATTAATTAGATTTTGACAGCCAAATGTTGAAGTGCTGATGTCTGGAAGACTTTGGAGGTGGTGTAGTGCCTGTAGTCTGATCACTGGGGACTATTAGAGCAAGGGCAGTTTGGGGGGAGTGGAGATGGACCTGGACATTGGTACCTTAACTTCTCCCTACTGGCTGAGAAGGGGTTGTGAGACTCGTAGATAGAGGACATCCAGGCAAAGGTTCCTGTCTGGAGGCAGGAGGATCTGTCTGTGGGTACCCATTAGATGAGGTTGAAAGAGGCTGCAAAGGCATATTGGGGAGGAGCTGGTAGAGAGACTGGGAGACAGAGAAGGAGGCATGTCTGGTGTGCTTCTAATAGGCTGATGAGATTGCAGATAGAATGGGCTGATTTGCTTGTCTCTGATGAGGTAGAGGATTGGAGACTTGAGCAGGTGAAATTGAAGGTAGTGGAACTACAGCAGGTGTTGAGAGAAGAGGAGGAGACTCAAATGTGAGGAATGGCTGCCAGGCTATGGTGGCAGGGGCTTGAGGAGGGAGAGAGACCTACTAGGTACTTGTCTAGGCTCCTCAAGGCTAGGAGGGTGCAATATCAGTAGGATGGGGTCTTGAATGCTGAGGGGGATTTGGTGCATGGTATGCAACAAATCTTGGGGGTATTGAAGGAGTGATGGCAGGGTCTGTGGAGTGAGGAAGAAGGGGGTGCTGATGAAGAGGCAATTGGAGATGTGCTGGAGGAGTGGGAACTGCCACAGATAGAGGGCCTGGGTGACTTGATCTTACTGGTCCAAGAGGAGGAGATCCAGAGTGTCCTTGCAGCTACTAAGCTTGGGACAGCACCTGGGGAGGATGGGTTACCTTGGGACTTCTGAAAGAAGATGGCAAAGGTCCCTAGAATGCTAGGAGAGATGACTGCCCTCTGTGACCATGTTCTTCTATATGGAGAGTGAGTTGGAGAGCAGGACTTGGGGCTGGTGGCCTTATTGTACAAAGATAAGGGTGGGTGAGAGGACTGGAAGAATTGGAGGCCAATTATGCTTTTAGATATGGACTGGAAGTTGGTGACAAAAGTGATTGTTGCAAGGCTACAGAGGGTTGCTTAACAGGTGCTGGGTGAGGAGCAGTAGGGTTTTGTGAGAGGTAGGCTTATCAGAGATGGAACTGCCTGGGTGCATGATATCATTGAAGAGGCTTGGGCCTGTGGGCTAGATGGTAGACTGGTCTTTTTGGACCAGGAGAAGACCTATGACCATGTTCAGTAAGTGTGGCTAGGCAAGGTTCTAGACAGAATTGGTATCTCACTGCAGTTTCGGGCCTCTATATTGAGTTTGTTGGAGGGCAGTAGGGCAGCACTGATGTGCAATGGCCACAGGGGTTTGGTATTTCCCTTGGAGAGAGGAGTTCCTCAAGGGGACCCACTGTCCCCTATTCTATATGCTCTTTCACTAGAGTCTTTGATAGATAGGATCTGTTGGAAGGTAGCTAGGCTCTCTGTATATAGTGTAGTGTAGAAGGTGGGGGCCTTTGCAGATAATATAGTAGTTGGTCTTGGATTAGTGGTGGATGTCGAGGTGCTTACAGACACAGTGGAATAGTATGAGGCACACTCTGGGGTAAAACTCAACTGGCATAAGTGTGAGACATTAGTGTTGGGGAATGGGTTGATGGGAGGGGATGTCATTGGAACAATTGTCCCCACAGGAGAGGTGGTGCAGTATCTCAGTATCTTCCTTTCGGTTTATAGATCAGTCTTGCCACAGGTGTGGTGGGAGAGGAAGGTGGTCATTTGGAGGGAGGCTCTGAGAGATTGGGGGGGTTGTTACATCTTCCTGGTGGGGAGGGTATTGATCCTGAATGTGTACTGGTTCCCCAAGCTGTAGTATGTGGTGTATCACTTGGACTTTCTAGCCTGGGTGGTGAAGAGGCTGATGAAGATAGCTCAGGATTGGATTTGGGCAGGTAGAAGGTTACAGATTAGTTGGGATATCCTTGTGGAGCCAGTGGTTAGGAGAGGCCTTGGTCTTGTGGATTTCTCTAGGAGGCTACACTGTCTGAAAACTTGGTGGTTGAAAAGGGCAGTTGAACTATGAGGAGGAGGTTAGGTTCTGCTGATGCAGAAGGTGTGGGAAATGAGATTCTCACCCCAGGGGTCCTCCAGGGACTTGCTCTCTCTGGTGGGGCTGAATGGAAGCTGATGGCTATAGTATAAGGGCTTCTGGTGGGGGGTGGTGGATGGAGTGCACTGGATAGGTCTGCACTGGTGAGGTAATGAGAGGGAGGAGGTGTGGGGCCCTGCTATGTGGCAATGGGACAGACTGTTACTAGGGGAGATTTCACTTGCTGAGTTTGATATTGGTGATGGGGTAGAGTGTCAGTGGAGACTGGGCTGGGATCTTAGGCCAAGTAGTTGGCAGATAGTGGGGATTGGTGGGGGTTTTGTACAGATGCTGAAATATTGGCTGGGAGAGTGTGAGATGTTGGGGGATTTTTGAGTAGTAATAGAGAACAGGCTGGGTGTAGAAAGGAGATTGGATGGCAAGCAAGGTCATTGGGAGGATTTGAGATCTAGACTAGTGGGAGGTATTGGTAATGGGTGGCTCACTGTAGGGTGGGTAATTGCAGTATAGATAGGGTTGGCTGGACATTGGCTATTTGTTTTTGAGGATAGGTGATAGACAGAGATACAGAAGAAGTTGGCGAGGTGGAAAGAGTTGATGGGTGATCTTCTTACTGGGTAGTGAGTGGGTTGGGGTCCCCAGGGTAGGCAATATCACTATCTGGTGGAAGGGATCTGTAGCCAGAGTAGTGAGAGGGTGGAGATGGTGGTTGATAAAGTGGTCTTCTACCAAGAAGGTGTGAGGGG
>RBNI01000687.1:0-27834 GCA_003990745.1 Jimgerdemannia flammicorona | reverse complement strand
TTTTTTCTTTTTATTTTTTTTTTTTTTCATGGCAAGTATTTTATCATCATACTTATCTGGCCATGACCCACGGGGCCATGACCCACGGGAAAAGTGTGGCTGAACCCCAAAATAATTATAGACCCAACCATAAACCAGTCCCGTATCAACAAAACAGTCAGATTTTGAACCATACATAAAAAACCCATCTTCCTTTTATCCAACTCAGACACCACACCGCCCCATGCTGCGCGCACTCGCCACCTCCTTAGTCGCTTTACCGCTCCTGACGATCAGCCTTGCGGCCGCACAACAAATACCAATATCCGTCACATTTAGCGATGGGGAGCAGAATTGTACTGTAGCTCGTACTGGAGATGGTTGCGCCCAGTTTCCTTGCACCTTCACTCTCCAGAAAGTGACAACAAACCCGCCCAATACAGCAGTCGAGTATTACTCGGACACGGCCTGCTCGGTGTTCGGTAACTTCGGTACAGTGGGAAACTACAATGATCTTAACGAAATCACTTTTGTCGTCGGCAGCCTCTATTTCCACGCCCCGAACACCACGAATACAACAAACACTACAACCCCGACCCCGACCTCCTCCACAATCCGCTCCTCTTCCATTTCTGTGGCAATCTCGTCCAACACGAGCAGCGTAGCAACCTCTACTGCAACACCGACCGGTGCAGTCGACTCCAACATGATCAGCCTCCAAGTCGCCCAGCTCGTACCACAGACCACCACGCAAATCTCCCCAGCCACCCAAAACATCATCGTCACCAACCGTACCATGAGCTGCAGCTCTCTGGCTCAGTATCCGCTCGTATCCATCGTCTTCCTCTCGGGCCCGGCGAACGCGACGCTCCAGTTCTATAGCTCTTCCGACTGCAGCTGGGGTCCGCTGATGCCCTACGACATCCCCTTTACCCCAAAGTTCGGCTGGATGTTTAACCCATCCATCGTGGCCGGCTCGGTCCAGTTCGCAGGTGTCAATCAGAGGATCATCAGCGTCAACTTGGCCGACGGAAGCGTCGTGCAGCTGAAACCCGACGGCTCCACCGTGCAGCAGAACATGGCGTTTCTGTCCTCCAAGACCAGCGTGGCGAGTCGCGCGGTGACCATGGGCTGGTGGGGCGTATCGTTGGTCGCTATTGGTGTCTGCAACCTTGTCATTTGAATTCACTTATAATGTCTAGAGAATTATCAGATGTACATACGATACAATAAGATAGAACCCAATCAAATTGGACCACTCTTTTATTTCTTTCATCTCGAATACCCTAGCTCATGTTTACCATACTGTGGTATATACAATTAATTAAAATGGATGGAATGTATTGCTAATCCATTCCGATACGTGGACTATGTTTTGATTAAGTCAATACGGATTATGACTCCGGCTTTGTGACACTCATGCACGCTGTGATTGCGAAATGGGTGTTAGTCCTAAGCTCAATTCGGAATCTTTCAATTCCATCCAATGAGCAAGAAGTCTCACTCTTCTCACTGTTCGCGAATTCCGGTTTTGGCCAATCATCTACAGCAGCAAATAAGGGAGGCGCTCGTTCGTGCGAAATTTACATAGCTAGCTTGCGCCACAATTGACCTTTGTCTGTGACACTAGCCAATTGATGCTGTAACGTTTTACATGTTCGCAATTACGTAAATAGGGGACATTCCCTCCGATTGCCTTTTTATGCCTCCATGTCCCTTTCCCAGCTTCACGCAAGCAGCCGAGCTGTGGCATGCTCTGCAAAGTTGCCTCTCCCTTAATGGTAAATAAAATAAAAAATATCAAGACGTGTCCATAAAAGCGCCTTAAGCTAGGATCAACGGCAAACCCTCCCCGGTTTCTTAACGCCATCGCCTAAAGCTATTCGCAACCATGCTGCTCAAAGTAGTCGTTGTATTCATTCTGTTCGCGTCCATCGGTTGGTGCCAGTACCTCACGGCTCCTGTCGCAAGCACGGTTTGGATTATCGGTCCGTACTGGTCTTTCTGTTTCCCATGCCGTATGAATCGACGACTTCACACGCACTATTTGCGCTGCTTTCAGGAGAAACCGTGGCCATATCATGGGCGAACTCTACGGCCGGTAATACCGCCCGCATCAACTTGATGGAAGGCCCGCCTCAGGCGCTGCTACCTGTGCAAGCCATCGCGAGTAACCTCATCTTCACCTCAAACTCTGGATTGTTGTCGTGGAGGATTCCAGCAGATGTGACGCCCGGAAATGATTATGTGGTGGCTATCGGTATTGTCGTTTTATTTTATTTTATTTTATTTTTTTGAACTTGTGCATGTAATATCACATATATATCGAACCGTTCAACTCAGCATAAACTGATAGAAAAATTATGTCTCGCAATGCGCAGCTCTCGGCAACGGTACCACGGTGTACAGCCACAGCTTCACCATTGCCAGTTCTCTAAAGCCCACCTCGTCTCCCGTCAGCGTCCGAAAGGCTGTCGTAACCCCTACATCCAATATTACTACGCATCTCACCCCGATCAACAGCGGCGCCTCAATGACATTTCGTAATAGCATCACGCCTACGTCATCGGGTGGTTCGTCGGCTGCTCCCGACAGAAAAAATTCGATGAATGCTTTTGGTAGCATTGTGATTGTGTCCATGCTGCTGCGTGTCATTGGAGAATTTTGAGATTCAAAAGAATTAAGGTGCTGCTATCCAATCAACTGTGCTCACGTTGGAAGTGATTAGAAAATAAATGAAAATAAAATTCAATACCACATGTCTGAATTTTTGGCTTTTTACACTTATGCCAAGCAACGTTCTCGATAAACTCATCCGAAATAAATTAAACAATAGCAGGATCCAATTTTTCCTCGTGCGTGACGATTTTAATACATATCCATATTTAGATTTACATATCTGTGGCCAACATACTTTTTGACATATTATATATATATTTTACATATTTTTCATAAATTTTCATACTTCTGCATATGCCGTTCCCTTAAAGTGGCACTATATACCGTATAAATTTGACAATGTGTCGGTTTGAAACATTGTAACCACTTATGACAGAAAAACACAAACATAATTTTACTCCTCGCCTCCTTCGATCCGAGATTTTCGCCAGTCTATTCCAGAGTTCTTGACTGGCGCAAAAAATCCTTTGCACCCAACACCGCATCGCAATCATTGTTGATCCCCTCCTGTTCCATAAAATTTTCCATCAAATGTACATAGTTGACCCAGAAAGGAATTTGCGCCACGAATTCATTCGTTCCTCGGATGAGCTTCAACGCCCTCGCCACGTACGCGCGATTGATCTCGGCGATTTCCTGGTCCTCAGATAGTGCCGATTGCATGTGTGCGTTGGCAGCGCTCTGGTAATTATCCAAGGGAAACGTGCATCCACCGGCGTTCACAAAGGAGAAGATGAGTTGTGTCGTCGTAATGGCGGCTTCGGAATAAGCTTTTTGAGCTTGCCGCAGGGTGTTGAGCGGAATGGAGGATGGATTCGGATGGATGGAGGGGAGGAACGAGAACCACGCGTTGAGGAGCGTTATGTGGTGCTGCACCTGAAGGTTGATTGGGGTGAAGAGCGATTTGCGGGATGCAAATGGGGTGCCGGTGGAGGGAATCCGGAGGTCAGACGGGAGTTCATCTTCCCAACGTGAAATGGCCGCGGCGAACCGTTTCAGATCCTCTCCTGTAGGGCCAGATGAATCGTCACCGTACCAGAAGTCAAAATAGTCGCGGGAGATGACGGAGAGTTTGGCCATAAAGAGTGCTTCGTGGAGGTGCTGTAACTCGTCCTCCGGCATGTCGGCTGGTACGCGAACGGTTAGATTGCTTACGTTAAGGAGTGTATCTTCGATTGTGGTGTAAGCTGGTAGTTTAGAGGCAGCGGCAATGACTTGATCCAGACAGGCGAGGACGTTCCACGAGAGGGCATCTTCGAGCTCTGCGACTTCGACAGTGGTTCGGTCCAAATTTCGTAGAGCTGTGTGGTAATTCAGCTGAGTCGCGACTTGGATGGCGATGCGGATATAGTATGAGGCAAGATCAAGATGGCCATCATTGAGTAACTGGAACCTGGCCATGGCGTGAAGGGCATGAACCATGTCTGCGGATACTTCGTTTGGTTCAGTCTCAAGACCCTGGTCCATCAGATCTCGTGCCTTCATAAAATATCTTGTGGCCAATTGGCAAGCAAACTCGCTTGTATTGAAATCGGTAGGCAAGTCTAGTTGGGTATTATTATGGCACACAAGGATGTGCTGAGCGTTTAATGCACCAAGTGCAAAACCCAAGGCCATAAAGTGAGAAGAATGCGGTTCGTGAGTATGATGCTTGAAAAATCGCTTGCTAATGGTCTTTCGAGGCAGAGATGGCGTACATTCGACGCTTTGCAATAAGATAAATTGCAACAATTTTTCTTCCATCTCCGTAGTGATAACCATTGTTGAGCCTAAGTGTGGATCTTGCACTTGAACCTTTTGCCCGCTATCCTGTTGCATTGTTGTCGCTGGTACCGATTGAACACCACAAGGCCCTGAAAGATGATTTAAAAAAATGTAAACTGGCTTGTGTTCGTGATTAATGTGCGAGTGCTATTTTGATCAACTTGACATTACATTTTTTGCTTTCCTTCGAGAAGTTTTCGGGGTTCCCAGATTCCGTCTGATAGGTCGTCTGAAATGGCGTCGAATTGTCCTCCGCAGAATCCAGCTGCACAACCTCAAATCCCGGTTTGTTCAGTGTTGGCACGAACCGCAACACTTCTTGTTCCTTCAGCGCGGTGCTCATGGTTTGTCGATAGATGCACTCTGCATGAACTCGTCGACACCGGCAACATGGTCGTTGGCCATCACATTTTGCTCGCTTGTGACGGCACCGCGTGCAAGCCTCGCGAGTTCGTTTTGAAGAGTCTGTCTTTGTAGGATTCCAGACATTTTGAAAGCGCTTGTAGTCTTCGGACATGACCAGAAGCGGAGTTCAAATGGTGTGCTTGTAATGAAGAATTGAAATTTGCCTATCGGCCGATCAGAAGGTGGGGAGAAGAAAATATCGTCGGTTTTGATTTGATTGCTCTCATTATATGAACGAACGAGTACATTAATGTATAATGTCTGTATATTTATTTTTACAATACATTACTCAAACTAGAAAGCGCCCGATGCTGTTAATGACACATTCCGCGTCAGTGACACGTGGAATGAAGTCCGTATGCCAAACAACACATCCGCGTTGCCTTAACATAATTCCTATTGCAATTCCAGGAAAGGTGGCGTTTGCGTAACTTGATTTTAGCGGAACGAAAGGCATAAATGGTGAAATACTACGAGTTAAAATAATTTTTGAGACCGATGTATTCTTGAATAGTATGAGACAGGATAGCACGCAGCCATTCTCATATTACGAGATCTTTCTCCCAATTTAGAAGCGCACAGGCCTTTGTGCTATCCACGGACCAGGTAGCAATTAAGTTTCTCCATGTGGGATAAACCCCTTTAGCGTGTCGCGCAGGGGCCAGGGGTAGAGTTTGCCCGAACCACATTGTGTCGTCGCATAGATATTATCCTTCGCAACATAATGTCACTTGGCCGCACTACTTCGAATCCGTGGGTGTGGCGATCATACTACGTTGTTCAAGCGGTTGTGTCGGAACAATCAATTACATTACGGAGTCTAACATTCAAACTAAAAGACTCATGAAGCCAATTAAAAATTGGCAAAGTCCGAATGATGCAACGGAACTGTCCAAGTCAACACCATGGCACAAGAATATTTTGGCCGAGAAGGATGTACTGTATTCATGGCGGTCACGATGTCTCAGCGAAATCACCGGGATACTGTATTTTGACGATTGGAAGTTCGACATTGGTATTATGTGGTACCCATCTTTGATGTCGCCTTTGGGAATATATGCGAACTTCACCACCTTGGTTTCATCAAACTTATTACAGCGTTAAACAACATGGGTTTACAAAACAAACAAAAGGCGTGTCTATGTGTCTGATAGGTACAATGGATTACACAATTAATTGGCACAGTCTCGTTTCATCGACTAAAATATGCGGAGACTTCTCAAAAAAAAAAAAAAAAAATCCACGTGTTCTCGGGCACCGTACCCGAATGTACATACATGTCAATCGGTCTGAACTTATGACAATTGTGTAACGATTCATAGTAAATTGAACTCACCAATCGCCATTTTTGTAAATGTTTGATAAAGCTCCTCCACAGGCGCTACTACCTGTGCAATCCACGTCATCATATTTACCTCAGACTCTGGTTTATTATCGTGGATGGTTCCAAAAAATGAGGCGCCCAGAAATGATTATGTGGTAGCTCTTGGTATTATCTATTTTATTTTATTTTATTTTGGACAGGGACTTGCACATGTAACAACTCAGTACGAAATAACAGAATGAATATGTCTCGCAATGCGCAACAGTCAAGCAACGGTACTACGGTGTACAGCCACAGCTTCACAATGATGTTTTTAAAACATTCCCTCTTCCCCCTAATCATTAACAATATTAGCAATATATTCTGTTTTGAATGTAATTATTCCTATTTCTTTCCATTTACTCAAACTGTCTACGGAGAAATCGACGTGTGGAGGTGGCGCAGAAGCGGCCGTTTTAATGTTGCTATTGGGGAGGTTCCGCAGTCTCCGTTTAATTGAAAGGAAGAAAACATCGTGTATGTGAGTTCGTCTTCATCACAAAACCCTAAAACGGGATACGAAAATATACCCACCTTGAAGCCATGCGTTATGCCCGCGCCACTTGTGTTTATAATGGTATTCGGGTCGAGTCTACGCGGTTTGGTCGTTGGGGTTGACGGTGGCAGGCTCTTCTTCGTTAGTCAGAAGAATAGGAGCCGGAGCCGGAACCGGAGTCGGAGGGGGAGGCGGAGGAGAGCCGCGCGTGGCTATTTTCGACATGGCTTTTTCGCTTTCGAAACGCGACGTGTCGTCGCCACCGCAGCTGTCGTGTCGTCTTGATGATTATGCAGTACAGAGACTACGGCCGGGTCTGTAGACGGTTGTGCTGGCGTCGCTTGGTTCTCCGGGATTATCGCTTTCGTCGAGCTCTGGCCCTCTTTTTCGCGTTCGGCGTCCTCGACTAGAACCTGGGCGGCCCTTTGGTCTTTCTGGGCTTACTGCGCGAGGGTTGGTGAGGTGGTGGAGGCGCGGCGGCGGCGGCGGCGGCGACGGCGGCGGGTTTGTCGACGTCGATATTAGGGTTGGGGTTGCTGAGAGCGCGGATAGAAAAGAACGCGAGCTGATGTCCCTGCTCCATGTAATCGTGTATGTTGGGTTGAGTTGAAAAGAGGAAAAATAAAGAACTTGGAGGTTAATCATGAACATGGGACCATTACCCAACCGGATTTTAAATATCAATTGGCAATGTTTGTTTCATTTCAACCTCTGAATTTTAAGACGTATGCGATTAACTCACCGGATCTCAAATCTCGTGTGTGACAATTTTAATACATATTCATATTCATATTTTAGATTTACATATGTGGCCAACATATTTTTTGACAAATTATATATATTTTACATATAAATTTCATATTTCTGCATATGCTGTTCCCTTAAAGTGGCACTGTATGCCGTATAAATTTGACAATGTGTCGGGTTAACATATTATATATATTTCTATTTATGTCGGTTTGAAACATAACCACTTACAACAAAGAAAAACAAACATAAATTTACTCCTCGCCTCCTTCGACCCGAGATTTTCACCAGTCCATTCCAGAGTTCTTGACTGGCGCAAAAAAATCCTCTGTACCCAACACCACATCGCAATCATTGTTGATCCTCTCCTGTTCCATAAAATTTTCCATCAAATGTACATAGTTGACCCAGAAAGGAATTTTCGCCGCGAATTCATTCGTTCCTCGGATGAGCTCCAACGCCCTCGCCACGTACGCGCGATTGATCTCGGCGATTTCCTGGTCCTCGGATAGTGCCGATTGCATGTGTGCGTTGGCAGCGCTCTGGTAATTATCCAAGGGAAATGTGCATCCACCGGCGTTCACAAAGGAGAAGATGAGTTGTGTCGTCGTAATGGCGGCTTTGGAATACGCTTTTTGAGCTTGCCGCAGGGTGTTAAGCGGAATGGGGGATGGATTCGGATGGATGAAGGGGAGGAACGATGGATACACGTTGAGGAGTGTTATGTGGTGCTGCACCTGAAGGTTGATTGCGGTGATGAACGATTTGCGGGATGCGAATGGGGTGCCGGTGGAGGGAATCCGGAGGTCAGACGGGAGTTCATCTTCCCAACGTGAAATAGCCGCGATGAACTGTTGCAGATCCTCTTCTGTCGGGCCGGATGAATTGTCACCGTACCAGAAGTCAAAATAGTCGCGGGAGATGGCGGAGAGTTTGGCCATAAAGAATGCTTCGTGGAGGTGCTGTAACTCGTCCTCCGGCATGTCGGTTGGTACGCGAACGGTTAGGTTGCTTACGTTAAGGAGTGTATCTTCGATTGTGGTTTGAGCTGGTAGTTTAGAAGCAGCGGCAATGACTTGATCCAGACAGGCGAGGACGTTCCACGAGAGGGCATCTTCGAGCTCTGCGACTTCGACAGTGGTTCGGTCCAAATTTCGTAGAGCTGTGTGGTAATTCAGTTGGGTCGCGACTCGGATGGCCATGTAAATGTAGTATGAGGCAAGATCAAGATGGCCATCATTGAGTAACTGGAACCTGGCCATGGCATGAAGGGCATGAACCATGTCTGCGGATACTTCGTTTGGTTCAGTCTCAAGAGCCTTGTCGATCAGATCTCGTGCCCTCATAAAATATCTTGTGGCCAATTGGCAAGCAAACTCGCTTGTATTGAAATCAGTAGGCAAGTCTAGTTGGGTGGTATCAATGTGGCACACAAGGATGTGCTGAGCGTTTAATGCACCAAGGGCACAACGCAAGGCCATATAGTGAGAAGAATGCGGTTCGTGAGTGTAATCATGCTTGAAAAATCGCTTGCTGATGGTCTTTCGAGGCAGAGATGGCGTGCATTCGACGCTTTGCAAGAAGATAAATTGCAACAATATTTCTTCCATCTCCGTAGTGATAACCATTGTTGAGCCTGAGTATAGATCTTGCACTTGAACCTTTTTCCCGCTATCATGTTGCATTGTTGTCGCTGGTACCGATTGAACGCCACAAAGCCCTGCAAGATGAGTTAGAAAATGTAAATTGGCCCGTGTTCATGATTAAATGTGTGAGTGCTATTTTAGATCAACTTGACATTACATTTTTTGCTTTCGTTCGAGAAGTTTTCGGGGTTCCCAAGATGGAAGTCAGATTCCGTCTGATAAGTCGTCTGAAATTGCGTCGAATTGTCCTCCGCAGAATCCAGCTGCACAACCTCAAATCCCGGTTTGTTCAGTGTTGGCACGAACCGCAATACTTCTTGTTCCTTCAACGCGGTGCTCGTGGTTTGTCGATAGATGCACTCTGCATGAACTCGTCGACACCGGCAACATGGTCGTTGGCCATCACATTTTGCTCGCTTGTGACGGCACCGCGTGCAAGCCTCGCGAGTTCGCGTCTTCATGGGGTCCCAGACATTTTGATAGCGCTTGTAGTTGTCGGACATGACCAGAAGCGAAACTCGAATGGTGTGCTTGTAATGAGGGCTAAAGACATGATTGAAATTCGCCGATTGGCCCGATCAGAAGGTAGGAAGCAAAGCAACGCTTTCCATTGAAGTATACAAGAAGATCACATGAGTGCGTTCAAATCAAAACTGACCTTATCTCCCAGGAAATAACGTCGGGACTGATTTGAACGCACTTATATATATGCCATGAACGAAAGAGGGTTCTGTATATCAATTTAATATTAAACCGATGCTCGGAGTGTTACAAGCTGGTCCAACAAATTGATCAACAAATTGATCAACAAATCGATATTTGTTTGGGTTCTGATGTGCATTGTTTTGCATCAACCCTAAATTTTGCTATATATAGTGTAACGTGCCGGCTCAATAGAGGCGAATTACAAGGTTGGGGGTTGATGTAGTTTGGCTTGAGCCCCCAGTTACTTTGTCAAAAAGCAACAAAATGTTGGTATCCTTGTTGGTGTTTAGCGATATAATAGTCAAATCTGGATACAACGGTCGATTTCCTTATTGGGATGGTTTTTGGGTTTAGCGGTTTCCTTCTTGGACGATTTCTGCGTGACGATCTAGATGAGCGGTTTCCTTATGCGACTTCGGCGTGACGATCTAGATGAGCGGTTTCCTTAGACGATCTGGTTTCCAAAAGTATGAGATTTCTGGCGTGACGGTATTCCTTAATAAGCGGCGGGTTGACGATAACTCGGTTTGGCGGATAACTCGGTTTGGCGGATACAGTCAGCCCTCGATATAATCACATCATCGGGCTGATGAAAATATGTGATTATATCAAGGTATGATTATATCAAGGGGATGTCACTTTATTCAGAGTTCATACATATAAGCATACATACATATATAAAGCATAGTTAAAGCATAAGGAAATAAAGCATAGTTAAAGCATGAGGAAATGAATATAAAACATATATAAATAAATGTAAATATAATAAATGTAAACACCATTAAAAAAAAAAAAAAAAAAAAAAAAAAAAAAAAAAAAAACCAAAAAAAAAAAAAAAAAAAAAAAAAAACATAATAAACATAAACATAATAAACCTATTTTAAATAAGAATCAATTGTTTGTTGCTTCATAGATAAAATTCATATCTGATCTATCCTTTTCTTCAAATCTCTTAATATCATAAAATCATTTTCAGAAATCAGCAGTGATATTTGCTGCTTGAGATATAAAATAACATCTTCACAACCTTGTAATGCTCACATAGATATAATTTTAGCTGGTTCAGAAATGTTTTCATCATCAGAATCATGTTCCTGAATTGGCTCATCTCTCTCTTGAACTGTTTGCACAATCTACTCATCTGTCAATGGTGCTTCAGTTTCTATCTCAGTATCAATCTGAATATATTCCTCTACTGTCATTGCTGCTGAAGGCTCCTGAATCTGTTCAATAAGATTTTGGATCTCCATTCTTACATTTTCATCATAGACTATCTTAGCATTTGTTGATAAAGATGAAATACTAGTGATAAGCTTTTCCAGTGGTAGAATTCTGGTCTTTCTCC
The DNA here is from genome assembly GCA_003990745.1 of Jimgerdemannia flammicorona. Lineage (NCBI taxonomy): Eukaryota > Fungi > Mucoromycota > Endogonomycetes > Endogonales > Endogonaceae > Jimgerdemannia > Jimgerdemannia flammicorona. The sequence continues at coordinate 16,705 of RBNI01000687.1, read as the reverse complement.
AACAGTTGACAAAGGTTTTCACTTTCACTTCCTTCCAAGCATCAGCAATAAGATAAATAGCCACCCAAACATCAATTTTGTGTAACAATCTTGCATCTTGATCAAGAGCTGCATCATAATATTCAATCATATTGTATAGAAAGTTTTGCTGATAAATGACCTATATATTGTAATGTTTGAATTTAGTAAGTCACTATGTACAGAGCACTCTACACTAGAGCTCCACAAACCCGACCCAACCTAAATGGCTGAGCCAGCAGCATACCCATACCTGACTCAAGAACAAACCCATGAAATAGACATTTTACATAAATGTGAATAAAATTACAAATACACCTCCGAATTCAATTATCTTTGGTGTACATCCAAAAAGCTAAAGTACATCCAAATCGAACGTATATATGTAGAGTTATTAACGTTTTTGTGATCAGATTTATTCCTGGACCTGATCACAAAAACATTAATAACTCTACAGATATACCCAATTTGGATGTACTTTAGCTTGTTGGATTCGCCTTTAGTAGGCAAATCCAGTACACTAAAGATAATTGAATTTGGAGATGTATTCGTAAAGTTATTCAAATTTATGTGAAATGTCTATTTCATGGGTTTGTTCTTGGGTCGGGTTCGGGTATGCTGCAGGGTTGGACCAATACTTCACATACTCACTTGCACCCTATATACTCCATATATACAATATTTACCTTAGTACTCGAAATAATTCCTGCATCCATCAGTTGTAGATGTATCATACAGTTTGCTGGAAAAAAGTGAACCTTCAGGCTGCGAAAATTGAATGGTACCTCACCATCTTTGATGCATTGTCAATAAGGAGAATAATGTTTCAATTTTGTGCTACATATTTTTGATCAAGTGCTTTTAGCCATAGTAGAAAGATTTCTGATCACATCTATACTCATTTGTTGACATGATATTCTACTAGAAGAAGTGCCCTGTTCACATACTTGAAAGTTTGTGAATTTAGAGACTTGCCAATAATAAGAGGTTTTAGATACTCCTAATTATCAGCATTGCATGCAAATAAGATACTCAATTGCACCTTTTCCTTCTTTAGATCAGTTGTTGGTTTCATTGTAAGAGTTTTATTTGGTGGCATTATATAAAATAGAGTAGTTTTATCTGTATTAAAAATGTTGCAAAGCTCATAATTATAAAGGATTTTTTGAAGAGTTTTCAGTAAATCTGCCAAAGCCATGAGTGGTGCACTATTAGCTTCTCTATGAAGGCAGACTTGATGTAAGTTGGTTCAGTTTTTAAAGTTTTGTAGCCATCTATTAAAAGCCTTGAATTTCATATCTGAGATATTGAATAATGTTGCAAAAAAATTTGCCTTAATTTTTAATATATCATCACTTATTACAAGATAGTTGACTTGGGCATTTTGAATCTAAAGATATAGTACCTCTTCTATCTTTAGAAATTTTTCCTCCTTATGGTGGAATACTTTGGTATCTTGAGGAATTAGTATAGCTGCAAGCCAGATCTCTTTTTTTTTTTTGTAGAATTTTAGAGATTATTGTATAGTTGCATTCATATCTAAAATTAAAATAAATTTAGTTATTTATAAAAATTATATAAATAAATCATTTCTTAACAATGTATACTTTTGAGCAAGATTATCATATATCAACTTAGTATTTTTTACTGCTTTCTTACAAATATCATACTTGTCTTGATCACTCAATACATGATATTTTGGACCCATCTTAAATCTATATAAATATATATTACCATATATCTGATATCTTTGATATTTTAAATATACTATATATATCTTATTTATACTGATAGTAAGAGTATTGAATTGAATAAATAGTAAGAGTACTGAACCATAAGAGTGCTGAACTGAATGAATGTAAGCAAAAAGCTATCTTTTGGATTTTGCAGAAGATATTAACTATATTAAGGGTAATACTAGTTAGTATTTTTTTTGATTACTTTATATAACAGTGATTATATCAAGAGTGGATAAGTGAAAAATATTTATTTTCTCTGGCTATTTATATAATAGTGACTATATTAAGAGTGTGATTATATCAAAAGTCAATTTGTAGTAAAATTTTCATTCCTGAACTTAAGAGTGACTATATTATATGTGTGACTATATTGAGTATAATTATATTGAGGGCTAACTGTAACTTGGTTTGGCAGATAACTCAGTTTGGTACAGATTCTTTTCTTCTTGGCAAAGTTATATCAGAGACTGACTTCATGACTCTCCTCTATGCCTATTTACCATAATAGCTGCCTAACTCCCCTCTAACAAACTAATTAGCAATCTCTTAAACCCTTGAGAGATCCTTATTCACTTCAATACCCCATCTAGCCATATATATCTAACTCTGTCATAAGTCTTCTCTTGGTTTAGAAATATCAGTCAGCTATCAATTTCAGTAATACAAACTCCTTCAATGATACCATAGACCTAAGCCATCTTATCTTATATCAAATAACCTCTAATAAAGCCCCTCTACTCAGTCTCTAATATCTGCTAAGCCACCCCTTATAACTTAGTTACCAAAATCTTCATTGCCAACTTGCAATCTATATTCAGAAGCATGATTGGCCTCTAGTTCTTCCAATCCTCTTTTCTCCTCTTTTTCTTATATAATAGAGCTACCAGCTCTAAGTACTATCTCTCAATCTAAGTTCCTGAGCTAATAACTTCATCATATATCCACATTATCTCCTCCAGTGCAATCTCTACTCTGGCCATCTATTTCAAAAAATCTCAAGACAATCTATCTTTCTCTGGAGCTATCTCCAGACTTGTCACTACTAAAATCTAACAGATCTCCTTCTCATATACAGGGGCTCCAAGTTCACCTAGACCCACTGCTGGGTCTGAGTGCCAATACTCCAGCTGCTATTTAATGTCTAGTACATCTTCCCCACTCTTCTTCTCACTCTATAGCTACCCCTAGCAAGACTACAGTAGGCCCAAGATCTCCAACATTCTGATCACTATATTACCTACCTCATCCAATACTCTTTCCCACTGCTGCCTCATCCTTCTTGCCTAAAGTAGCCTCAACAGGAACTTTGTAGGCCACTCTTTCTCCTCCAGGCCCTACTACTGCAACTATACTGCCATTTTCTTCATCTGTAATTTCTCCTCTCACTTAAGCAATCTCTTCAATTCTTCCACCTCCCACTGGATCCATTGAGCCCTCCAATCCCCTTTCTCACTACCATCCAAAGATCCAACCTATCTCTCCAGTAGTCTCTCTAATCTCTGTGAGACCCACTTTATATAACTCCTTCACTGAGCTCCCCTCTCCCTTCCAGCCTCACCCCAGTATCACTGAGTATCTAATTTTAAATACTGCCAATAATCTCCAATCTCTAACCCCTATGCTCTCTAGCTAATAATCCTAATACTAATATCCACCACCTAGTCATCTTATAATATGTGATCCCCCAGCAACAAAGTATTCAGTTGCTAATATCCAGATCTCTCTCCACTTCTTCTAAACCTCCTACAGCCCAGCAAACCCCAGTGGTCAGACCAAGAGCACCAGACTGTCTCAATTATACTTCAGACATCTGCTCTCCAGTACTCAGCAATCAATATCTAGTTAATCCTCAATCTCAGCCCTATTACTCAGTGAGTATAGATCTGATGATCTCTCTACCTAAGTTGCCCTGCATCCATAAGTGAGCCCAATCTCTCAATCTCCTTCCAGTCTTCTATTCCCCCACTCCTGTCCATCATCTCCCTCCCTCCATCTGTCCTGTCCAGCAGTCCATTATATATCATATTAAAGTCACTCCCCAGACAGTCAATCTTCTTGGCTATCAGAACACTTACATCTCTTAGTCCCCTTATCTACTCTATATACTCCTCCCTTTCTGCTGGGCAATAATATGACCCAACAGTCAAGGGGCTCCAGCCTGGCCTCCTTCACACTCTCTACACTACTCTGCCTCTCTAATATTCAATGTCCCCAATGTCTCCCTTACTCTTCTTAATCAGAATGTCCACTTGATTCTGCTATATAGCTACATCTCTCTATTCTCTCATCTAATCCTACATATCTAAGCTAGCCTCATAGCCTACATCTTACAATAAGAACAAATCCACATCCAGCTCCTTCAACCAGCTAAAGATATTCCAATACCTCATCACACCCCTCAAACTATTAATATTCAAAGAGAAAATTCTAGTTGTACTGTTTATATTGAATAATATTTAGAGAGTAAGCACCCACCCTATAATTTCATACTCACTATATCACCAGCAACATCCAGGTTCTGCTCTGTCTCAAGCTCATCTGTCTCTCTCTGCTGAGCATCCAGTGCTTCCAAGATCTCCTGATAGTCTACACTATCTACTGCCTCTATATTAGACCAGTAGTCCTTACACACTATTTATCATTTCTCTAATCTCTTTCTAGATCTCTATAGATATACTGTCAGCTCATTTATAATAGTTAGAAGTACTGCCTCCCTGGTGTCATCTACCTCATATTTCTCTGCCTCCAACAGACCTGCCAATAGTTCATTATGAAGCTTCTGTATCACCTCCTCTCTTTGCAAGATCTCATCCCAGTATTACTCACTAATCATTCTAAAATACACCTTACCCAACTCATTGGCTACAATATTCATCAATGCCTTCTACAGTTACTTCTCCTCTCTTATGGCCTAACCTTCTATCTCTAGACCTCCCTCTGCATTCATTCTCACTGACTCATTCCAGTCCTCCTCTAGTACATTCTACAGCTCATCAGTCCTCCTCTCTCCCATGAGTACCCCATACTACACCTGGGCCTCCTCTGCTATCATCATATTCTTAACTATTGCACTCTTCTTGGAGCTTTCTCTCTCCTTCAGGGTCTTTGTAGGAGCCCTCTCCTTTTCTCCTGCTCAAATACTTACCCTTACTATACTACTAACTATAGTAGCATCACTATTTGCCCTTTATCCCAGCTTTGCCAACAGGTCCTTCTGATATTACCTCCTTTGTGCTCTCTCTTATACAGTCTTATTCAGTTGCACTCTCTTACCATTCACTATCTCAACCACTGTCCTAGCCTCAAACTCTCTCTAGATCAGCCTCCTCTTCTCTATAGCTCTAACCAGATTCTCTAACACCTTTAGTAAGTTCTCCTTCTCTTCTGGTGTCTCCTTCATTCTTGAGACCTTATACTTCACTGGTCTCCATTTTAGTACCACCAGCCAATTTCATCCTTTCTCAGTATTCTCCTTACCTGTCAGCCTAACCTAGATATCTATATTGCTAGTCTAGAACTCAGACTTGGAAGCCAATATCTACTACATCACCATACTCCTTAATGATATCTATGATCAGCCCTCTGGCTACCTCCTTCTTCACTATAGGTATATTTATCACTACCAGTTGCATTATTCTGGAGTCTCAGTACAGATGCTAAGCTATAGAAATTATCATCTCTCTCACTACTACTCCTTTCTCCAATACTCTCAACATCAACTTCTCCTCCTCAAAGCCCACCTCTACTTCTTTCAGCCTCTTCAAGAACTTCACTAAAGCTGCTTCTTTTACCTTCTAAGCCAGAAGACCCAGAACCATTTTTGCTATAACTACTAAGCCTTGGAAGTATAAAGTAATAGCAAATTCAGATACCAACTTCTTGAGTAACAGTGCCATCATCAAACTCATTATACTATTGACCAGATCTCTAGACCTTATATCTCTCCCAGTTCAGCCCCACCATCAGCTATCATATCTGGATTCTTTTTCCAGATTAGCAGTCTCTCCTCCATCAGCAGTCTCACTCTCCCCAGTCTCTACTCCCATAGCCATACTACTACCACAACCAAGAGCTCCTCTGCCAGGCTCTGTAGCCCTCTCCTTCTTCTTACTCTTCTGTAGCCAGCCCTCCAGTATAGTCACCAGATGCCCTACCTTGACCTTGTTAGCAAAGCTCATTCTCTCAGACCCCTGCCTACTGGTCCCCCCTCATCTACCTCCTTGTCTACCAGTGAGAGTACCTAGTAGACTCTCCTCCAATCCATGACTCCTCCTCACATACTGCCAGTTAAATATACTAGAGTCATTCTGCCCCACGTACTCCTCAGAATACTTGTTAGTTATTATATTATTATTATCTTTTCTTCAAAAACAATGTTGAAAGTATTGTAAGAAGTTTGTATAATCTGAATTATATCAGAGAAAGGTGATCATAGATCAGACAGATCAAATATATCTCTAGATAATTAACTATGAAGGACATAACTACTAGATAGTAATTACAAAGTTTGCTATCTGGTCTATACATAATAATACTACTATAAAATATATTTATGATTAGTTATTAAATAAAATTTTTATCTAAACAATTTTATAATTATAAATATTATCTTTTTTCTACTACAGATAGTCTACAAAGTATTTATAATATATATCTATATTATAGAACTGCTCTCACTTTACAGAAAGAGTCTTTTTCAATCTTTTTGAGAGTCTCTTCAATAATTAGAAACTATACAATTACTAGAAATACATTTTGTAAGTATGTTCACTAAATATATTTAGAGAGATTGCTAATAGAAATTTATAGTGAATATATTTTGGTACATCCAAACAGATCACAATATATTTGGTCAATTCTAAATAATACTGAGATTACTATTGCACTAAGTGGAAGTTTCTCCTATAGTTTGAAAAAAGAATTATAGTCTACAAATAGTGAGTATACTGACTGATCACTTGCAAACTTAAAATTAATTATTATTTTATCTATGTTTGCTACCAAAAATCACTCTAATATATTTTGGAGTACTTTTATATACCATCTGCAGTATAGTATTTCTCTACTTTAAATTTCATATTATTCTTGAATAAAGTATTTAATATCAGCTTATGCATAACAGTAAGTAGATTTTAATAAAACAGTATATATATATTCACCAGTTCAAGTTTCAGATATATGAGTGATATTAAAAACTTTTTAATTGAAGGACTAATTTGAAAAAGAGAATTACTGAATATTCATCAATTTAACAGAAACATTAACTGTTTAATTATATACTACTCTATTTTCAGCTGCTATATCTAAAAGTTTTATCATCTCTCTTGAGTTCATAAACTGGAGGGGCCTATTTACTATTGAAATTCTTCTATCTACAAATATATTAAGAAGTTTATCTACAATTTTTCAGGATATATTTTTACTTTAAAACAATAGATTTATGAGTCAAATTTCTCTATCATTCTTTCAAGGATATAAAGGATTGTTTGCATCAGTTATAAATACCCATCTAAGTTTAGAAATAAATTTATTATACTATATAAGTATTTTCTTACTATTTATAATCTGATCATCAGTTAGTTTGTAGATAATATAATCCTTGCTAAACTCCAATATAGTAGATAGACTTTACTGATCTTAAATTAAATTATCATTTTCACTGAATAATGAGCTTTTCTATTCTTGAATTGAAGATAGACTATTACTACTAATATTATCTTAAATTATATATATATACTTAGTATAATTATCTGAAATCTTCCAAGTTTATTTATGTGGATTACTTGAACTTAAAATATATGTGAAATTTAAGATTAACTTATAAACTATAGATGAATTCACAAATAATGATAGTGTAATATTAAAGTTGCTAAAATCTTAATGAACTGAAAATTCAAGGATAGACTTATCATTCTAATATTATATAAGTATATTGTGTATCTTGCAGATATATTGAGTCAATATCAAGACAGATTTGCACTTTAGGTTACAATATGAGCAAGAAAGCTTCATATTGATATTAGGTTTAAAATAGAGATAAATTTGAAGAATAATATAAATTTTAATAGTAAGTTTATAATTATAAAACATACTGATCTAAAATGGAATTCTTTATCTAATTGACTTTTGTACTTTTACTCTTACTTAATATACTTACTTGATATGCTTACTTAATGCATACTTGTTTAATATACTTACACTTTATCATATTAACTAAATATAAGTAAGTAAGCTTTATGTTTACTTATTAGACTTTTTTAATAATATCTACATATGTATATATATCTATTATGAATATTTTAGATATAAAAAGAGGTCTTCACCTAAAAGAATTGTCTTTTCTTACTCCCTCTACTATAATCTCTTTATGCCTAAAGATATAGATTACATTCTAAGATGAACAAAATGTGCCCCAGTATGAATAATAAATACTAAGCCATAAATAATATATATTAAGCTATAAATAAATTATATCAGTTCTGTGAAACCAAGGAGCAGCAGACTACAGACAGACTGTAGATAATAAAAATGTACAAAATCAAGGAACAGACCATAGACAGACTACACCAGACCATAAAAGTGTGTAAAACCAAGAAGTAGATTATATTATGCTTAGACAAATCAATACTAGTAAGTTTATAACTTCTAACTTCAATGAGAGGGCAACCAAATGGTAAAAGACTATACAAGATTAAGGTGAATAGAATGAGAGTAAACAAATTGAATAACAAGACAGAGTTGGTAAATAAGACAGAAGTAGCAAACAAGATAGAGATAATGAATGACCTGAGTTTATAATTCAGGATGATAAGGTATTTTTATATAGCAAGATACTTTTGAATAATAAGATACTTCTAGATGATAAGATGCTTCTAGATAATGAGATACTTTAGAATAATGATATAGAGACTCATTTAGTCAAATATGTAGGACAGATGGTTAAGTAAGATAGAAAAAGAAAAAGATAAGTTGTTTTTGGAAATGAGTTCATAAATTATAGTTTGTATATTATAACTTATTTGTAAATACAAATTGAATTTTCATATCATAATTTAGCAGATCCATAGATATCAGTAACTTCTGCTAAAAAACAAGATTAATAAAGTGATCTGAAAGCTTATAGTAGACATACTTCAATATCTTTTCCTTAAAGATCTTTTCCCAAAGTACAACAATAATTCAAAAATAGATATTATTGTTAAAAATTTAAAAAATATAGACTTAAAGATCAAATATAGTGATAGTTCAATTTATACTATAGAGAGTATTTTATTTATATTCTGTTCATATATTTATTTGGCAGTTAATAAACTCAACCATTTTTATTTTTATTAAAAAAATAACTATACTATCAAATTATAATCTACTATTCCCACATTTATGAAGTCTTTAATAAAAAAGTTCAATCAAATCTTCTCCAATATAGATCAGTTAAGATCTATAGCTCTAAAAGATCTTACTTATACTTACCAATAAGTAGTATAATATTTATAAGTCTAGAATAATTTTATTTATCTAAAGGATGATAAGAGTGAGCCTAGTAAGCTATTCTATAACAACTATATAAAGCAATCACTTTATTTCATATTCTTCAAATAGAAATCTTAGTTTATAGATCTGTTTTAAAAAGATAAACATATTAATCATTATATAGTTATTATTATTTATATATTTATAAGTATATTTTCAAGTTCATAGATTTATATTTACCAGTATATACTTATTTAACATATACTTATCTCTTTATATAATTATAGCTAGATTATATTATCTGATCTGATATCTTATTAAGAACTTTCAATAAAAGAGAATATAAGAAATTATACATGAAATGGCTTGAGATAATTAATAAGATTTATGACTATATTGATCTACTTGAGATTGAAAAAATAGTTTATAACCTATGTAAAGATATTGACTCAGATAAAGATAATGAGATAAATAATATCTCTGATATTCCTCTTTTATTAAATAAGAATAATCTGATCTAAGAGAGAGATGAGTAGAATATAGAGCAGGATATATAGTAGAAGAAACTGTTTGCAGAAAAAGAAAGTATTTGTAAAAAGAAAGTGTCTGCAGAAAGAAATGTTTATACATAGAAGTGTTTGTAAATAAAAAAAGAAATAAAATAGTCTTTTTTGAAAATTTAACCTTATGTTTACTCATTGTTTGTAAGCTGTTCATATCTATAGAATATAAGTTCATACTCATATTAAAGAGTTTGTATCTATGAAATATCAGTTTATACTCATATTAAAGAGTTCATATCTATCATTAATGAAACAAGTTCATATTTATAGCAAATGGTCAAATATATATATATATATTTCTGTCTGTAAAATATGTTTAAGTTTATGATATACTATTACAAACATATACTAGAATTTATAGATCTTTGACAAACATACTTAGAACTAAATTATTTTTTTGTGATAATATATATATATATATTATTGATACCTTTATTATATATTCTTATATAAATTATAAATTATTAATAATATAACATCAATAATATCTCTATTGATGATATCCATATAGATTACTTAAAAAATAATATATTATTTATATATATACTTCAATACTCTTCTTAATAAAATATAATCTATATAATAACTCAAATTTAATTAATAGAAATATATATAAAAGAAATATAAAAAAAAAACCAGAATAACTAGAATAATCTATATAAGAGATATTTTTAATATAAAAAATATCTTCAATATGACTTATAAGTAATTGTTATAAGCAATATACAGAATATGTAGTAAGAAAGATTTTAAGAGCTTAAAAAGTATTCTATGATTTATACTAAAGCTGGAATATATATAAACATTACACTGATGTAGAGGTCACTGTAAGGGTCATTATAAGTCCTATTCCATCAATACAAATGTTGAATTTCACCTTCAGAAGAGCCTTTGTCAGACCATCAGCTATCATGCATTCCGTGGGGATGCTCCACAGGCGCTACTACCTGTGCAATCCATACATATCATCATATTTACCTCAGACTCAGGCTTTTTATTGTGGATGGTTCCAAAAAATGTGATGCCCAGAAGTGATAATGTGGTGGCTCTCGGTATTATCTATTTTATTTTATTTTATTTTATTTCGGATGGGGGCTTGTGCACATATTTGAAACGTTCAACTCAGCACGAAATAATAAAATGAATATGACTCTCAGTCAAACAATGGTACTATTTTAAATATTTCCCCTTCCTCCTAATCATTAACAATATTAGCAATATATTCTGTTATGAATGTAATTATTCCCTTAGTTTTATTTTCTCAAACTGTCTAAGGAGAAATCGACGTGTGGAGGTGGCCCGTTTAATTTGCTATTGGGGAGGTGCTGTTCAAAGAAAGGAAGAAAAACATCGTGTATGTGAGTTCGCCTTCATCCCAAAACCTTAAAAGGGGATACGAAACATATACCTACCTTGAAGCCATGCGTTATGCCCGCGCCACTTGTGTTTGTGGTGGTACTCGGGTCGAGTCCACGCGGTTTGGTCGTTGGAGTTAACGGTGGCAGGCTCATCTTCGTTCGTCGGAAGAATAGGAGCCGGAGGCGGAGGCGGAGGCGGAGGGGAAGGCGGAGGGGGAACCGCGCGTGGCTGTTTTTGACGTGGCTTCTTCGCTTTCGAAACGCGACGTGTCGTCGCCTCCGCAGCTGTCGTGTCGTCTTGATGATTATGCGGCACAGCGACTACGACCGGGTCTGGAGACGGTTGCGCTGGCGTCGCTTGGTTCTCCGGGATTATCGCTTTCGTCGAGCTCTGTCCCTCGTTTTCGCGTTCGGTGGCCTCGGCTAGAACCTGGGCGTTCCAGGGCCGCATAGCCGGCGGCCCTTTGGTCTTTCTGGGCTTACTGCGCGAGGGTTGGTGAGGTGGTGGAGGCGGGGCAACGGTGGTGGCGGCGGTGGCGGCGGCGGCGGGTTTGTCGACGTCGATATTAGGGTTGGGGTTGCTGAGAGCGCGGATAGAAAAGAACGCGAGCTGATGTCCCTGCTCCATGTAATCGTGTATGTTGGGTTGAGTTGAAAAGAGAACTTGGAGGTTAATCATGATTGCTTAGATCATCCAAATTGAACATGGGACCATTACCCAACCGGATTTTAAATATCAATTTGGCAATGTTTGTTTTCATTTCAACCCCTGAATTTTAAGACGTATGCGATTAACTCACCGGAAACAAATTAAGCATAGCAGGATCTCAAATCTCGTGTGTGACAATTTTAATACATATTCATATTCATATTTTAGATTTACATATGTGGCCAACATATTTTTTGACAAATTATATAATATTTTACATATAAATTTTCATATTTCTGCATATGCCGTTCCCTTAAAGTGGCACTGTATGCCGTATAAATTTGACAATGTGTCGGGTTAACATATCATAAAATTTCATATTTGTGTCGGTTTGAAACATCATAACCACTTACAACAAAGAAAAACAAACAAACATAAATTTACTCCTCGCCTCCTTCGACCCGAGATTTTCACCAGTCTATTCCAGAGTTCTTGACTGGCGCAAAAAAATCCTCTGTACCCAACACCGCATCGCAATCATCGTTGATCCCCTCCTGTTCCATAAAATTTTCCATCAAATGTACATAGTTGACCCAGAGAGGAATTTGCGCCGCGAATTCATTCGTTCCTCGGATGAGCTTCAACGCCCTCGCCACGTACGCGCGATTGATCTCGGCGATTTCCTGGTCCTCGGATAGTGCCGATTGCATGTGTGCGTTGGCAGCGCTCTGGTAATTATCCAAGGGAAACGTGCATCCACCGGCGTTCACAAAGGAGAAGATGAGTTGTGTCGTCGTAATGGCGGCTTTGGAATACGCGTTTTGAGCTTGCCGCAGGGTGTTGAGCGGAATGGAGGATGGATTCGGATGGATGAAGGGGAGGAACGATAGATACACGTTGAGGAGTGTTATGTGGTGCTGCACCTGAAGGTTGATTGCGGTGATGAACGATTTGCGGGATGCGAATGGGGTGCCGGTGGAGGAAATCCGGAGGTCAGACGGGAGTTCATCTTCCCAACGTGAAATGGCCGCGATGAACTGTTGCAGATCCTCTTCCGTCGGGCCGGATGAATTGTCACCGTACCAGAAGTCAAAATAGTCGCGGGAGATGGCGGAGAGTTTGGCCATAAAGAATGCTTCGTGGAGGTGCTGTAACTCGCCCTCCGGCATGTCGGTTGGTACGCGAACGGTTAGGTTGCTTACGTTAAGGAGTGTATCTTCGATTGTGGTGTGAGCTGGTAGTTTAGAAGCAGCGGCAATGACTTGATCCAGACAGGCGAGGACGTTCCACGAGAGGGCATCTTCGAGCTCTGCGACTTCGGCAGTGGTTCGGTCCAAATTTCGTAGAGCTGTGTGGTAATTCAGTTGGGTCGCGACTCGGATGGCCATGTAAATGTAGTATGAGGCAAGATCAAGATGGCCATCATTGAGTAACTGGAACCTGGCCATGGCGTGAAGGGCATGAACCATGTCTGCGGATACATCGTTTGGTTCAGTCTCAAGACCCTGGTCTATCAGATCTCGTGCCCTCATAAAATATCTTGTGGCCAATTGGCAAGCAAACTCGCTTGTATTGAAATCGGTAGGCAAGTCTAGTTGGGTATCAATATGGCACACAAGGATGTGCTGCGCATTTAATGCACCAAGGGCATAACCCAAGGTCATATAGTGAGAAGAATGCGGTTCGTGAGTATGATGCTTGAAGAATCGTTTGCTAGTGGTCTTTCGAGGCAGAGATGGCGTGCATTCGACGCTTTGCAATAAGATAAATTGCAACAATGTTTCTTCCATCTCCGTAGTGATAACCATTGTTGAGCCTAAGTGTGGATCTTGCACTTGAACCTTTTGCCCGCTATCCTGTTGCATTGTTGTCGCTGGTACCGATTGAACACCACAAGGCCCTGAAAGATGAGTTAAAAAAATGTAAACTGGCTTGTGTTCGTGATTAATGTGCGAGTGCTATTTTTGATCAACTTGACATTACATTTTTTGCTTTCCTTCGAGAAGTTTTCGGGGTTCCCAAGATGGAAGTCAGATTCCGTCTGATAGGTCATCTGAAATGGCGTCGAATTGTCTTTCGCAGAATCCAGCTGCACAACCTCAAATCCCGGTTTGTTCAGTGTTGGCACGAACCGCAACACTTCTTGTTCCTTCAACGCGGTGCTCGTGGTTTGTCGATAGATGCACTCTGCATGAACTCGTCGACACCGGCAACATGGTCGTTGGCCATCACATTTTGCTCGCTTGTGACGGCACCGCGTGCAAGCCTCGCGAGTTCGTTTTGGAGAGTCTGTCTTTGTAGGATCCCAGACATTTTGAAAGCGCTTGTAGTTGTCGGACATGACTAGAAGCGAAACTCGAATGGTGTGCTTGTAATGAGGGCTAAAGACATGATTGAAATTCGCCGATTGGCCCGATCAGAAGGTAGGAAGCAAAGCAACGCTTTCCATTGAAGTGTACAAGAAGATCACATGAGTGCGTTCAAATCAAAACTGACCTTATCTCCCAGGAAATAACGTCGGGACTGATTTGAACGCACTCATATATATGCCGTGAACGAAAGAGGGTTCTGTATATCAATTTAATATTAAACCGATGCTCGGAGTGTTACAAGCTGGTCCAACAAATTGATCAACAAATTGATCAACAAATTGATATTTGTTTGGGTTTCTGGTGTGTATTGCTTTTGTATCTACCCTTACTCAACGTGAAAGTTTGCTATATATAGGTAAGCATTACAAAACACAACACGTTAATAGGTGAAGCGGGAACCTTGTCCAAAGTGTGTTATAGAAGTCTAGATAATCTCTTCAGCTTCCTATCTTTTAAATATATTTTCAGAGATATGTTAGCATGCTCACGAAAAATGGCTAGGTTTAAGGCTAGAGCGCCTTTTTGGGAGGCTTGGCGACGCCACTAGCGCCACCCTGGATGATTAATGACATTATTTTCCGGGTTTCGGCGGCACCGGCACGTGGCTACGGTTTCGCGCTGCATTATTATCGTTCAAACACTTCGGGTAGTGTGAGTTATCAGCGTACCTTATTAAAAGGATCTCCGTTACGGCTGTTCCATCCGCAAAAATAGATCGTCGTTTCCGTGACCTAGACAGTCGTCACAGAAATTTGGGTTTGAAACTCAATCGGCGATTTCGAAAGTGCGTGACACCCGCCAAGAACGTTGTCCTAACATACTCCGCGTCGATCTTGTCATTGTAATACTCTTGAAGCCCTGCTTTTAACTTAATGACCGGAGTATTTGCAATTCTAGTTTTGGATTCGGTGTCGAGGAAATTAGGCGTGATGCGTAATTTGATTCGACATGATTAAAACAAGGTATATGTCTGTGTCTGAACTGGTATGGGTAAAGCGCACAATTTGCACGCATACTGAAACAACTCGGAAAAAAGAATAAAGCCCTGCTTCAATGCGCCAAGCCTCAAATCGCGGATTGAAACAAAGATCCGCCAAGAGCCACGTGAATTTTAGATTCATGAGCAATTGTTTACTGCGCATCAATTTTGGATACAAACTGCTAACAAAAAAACCTTCTTTTATTACCCCCCCCTCCCCAAATCATACATATATTATATCTGTATTGCCAAGACATACCAAACTAGTTAAGAATTTCAATTTAAAAATTGAGCTTATATCTATGTATATAACTCTATTAGTATTAATAATCCCTTATAAATATAAATATATGTATTGAAATTTATTATTATTTACTTATACTAGTTTAAATTTAAACTTATTTAACTTTATCTTATTTAATTACATATTTATCTTTTAAATCAGATTTAAATATATTTATAATATATAGTAAAATATCTAATTTTAAATCTAAAATTATTATATAAGATAATCATTTAATATCTTCATAATATGTTAAAATTATTTGATATATTTTAAGAAATATATCAATTCTAATTAAATAAATTATATTTAACTAATTATACTATTATCAGCTAAGTTATATTATAAATTATATATTAAACTTAAGATAAATAGTCTCTATTATATTAATAAATATATAAAAATTTATTTATTTATATTTATATTTTTAAAACTGATAATTGAAATGTTTCTAAATATTTGATAAAATTTATTCTAAAACATTATTTGTAAGATGAAACTTATTAATGTTTCATAAAAGAGAGGAATATTTGAAACTTTATAAGATGAAACTTGTCAATATTTTTATAAAAGAGAAAAAGACATATGTAATGTAAATGTTTTGTTTATTTGTTTTATCGTTGGAGCAATCGCGATTTTACGTGTTTGAGCAGGTCATCCTCTGAGACAAAAAATGAAACCGTGGCAGAACAAAATATTTTGGCGGAGGGCAAATAGATAAATTTCGTGATAATGACCAGATACGCGTCGGTCCTCTGAGACAAAAAAAAATGGGACCGTGCGGAGGCCAGATTAATAAATCTCAAGATAACGACATTGAATATGCGTCAAAATGAACGATACTCACAAGACCCCTAATGGCAAAGATGCTAATATTTTTCCATTAGGGGTCCTACGCGTTTCGTTCATTTTCCTAATTCGCGAAGGAGAGATGTTAAAATGTGAAGGGAACTTTATAGGCCGCCATCAAGGACGATGTGTGTGTGGCACAGTCGTTTGTTTGATCATATCATGTGCGCCGGGTCTAAATTGATTGGAAGGTCGGGATGACTGATTAGGTAATCCGAATGCGGCTTGCTGTGTCAATATTACAGCTTTTGTCTGAGCCACTCCCTCGTATAGTCTTAAACCCTAAATCTCTGTAGATGTTCTAGAGAGGGGGGTCCCTTTTGGATTTTAGGTTTGAGCTTGTTTCGGGCTAGGGCCGAGAATTTCGGGTTACGACCGATCACCGCTTGACGCACGTTCTCCCTTATAATCTATAATCCCCCCCC
>RBNI01000686.1:0-27836 GCA_003990745.1 Jimgerdemannia flammicorona | reverse complement strand
TCCTCAAATACAAAGAGCCAATGACCCATCAGTCCCACCCATATTGCTAATACCCACCCTATAGTGAGTCAACTATCACTCACCCCACTCACAAGCTGAGATCTCAAGTCCTCCCAGCGACCCCCCTCTCCCACCAGCCTATGCCCCACACCCAGTCTATCCCCTATTTCAGTCCAAAATTCCCCCAAAACCTCACACTCTCCCAGCCAATGTTCTGGCATCTGTACATAACCCCCAGCTCACCCAATATTATAACACTCCTTACAGTCAAACTGTCCACCATCTACCAAATGCCCCATATGGAAATTTAGTATAACATTCCTCTACAATATTCTCCACCATACCACCCAGAACTTGGAGGGAAGCCACCTCCATACCTCTGTACTCCAAGACCAGATATTGGCCCAGTCCCACTCCTTGCCGATCCCTGCTGCCTGCCAGCCACTTGGCCAAAGATCCTGGCCAAGCCCTTGCTGACACTCTACTCCCTCCCCAATATCAAACATAGTAAGTGGCACACCCCCCAGGAGCAATCTATCCCAATGCCACATATTAGGCCCCTACACCACCTCCCTCTCATTGCCTTGCCAGCGCAGGCCAATTCGGTGTACTCCATCAGCCACACCCTACCAAAAGCCCTTGAACTGCAGCTGCCGAATACCATTCAGCCCCACCAAAGAGAGCAGATCCCCAGAGGACCCCCAAGGGGATGTTCGCATCTCCCATACCTTCTGCAGCAGAGGTACCCAACCTCCACCCTGCAGTTCCATAGCTCTCTTCAACCACCAGGCTCATAAGCAGTGTAGCCTTTTAGGAAAGTCCACCAGTCCAAGACCCCCCCTGACTACTGGTCTCGCAAGAGTATCCCAACTGACCTGGGACCTCCTCTCCACCCAGATCCAATCCCTAGCCACCTTTATCAGCTTCTTCACTACCCATGCTGGGAAGTCAAGGTGATATGCCACATACCACAGCTTGGGGAATCAATATACATTCAGAATTGACACCCACCCTGCTAGAGAGATATGGCAGCCTCCCCACCCTCGAAGGGCCTCCCCCCAAATGTTCACCCTACTCTCCCACCACACATGGCAAGACAGAACCATATATAGAGAGGAAGATGCCCAGATACTGTACCACCTCACCAGTAGGGACAATTGTTCCAATGATGTCTCCACCCACTAGCCCATTCTCTAGCACCATTATCTCACACTTATGCCAGTTGAGTTTTGCCCCCAAGTAAGCCTCATACCATTTCACAGTCTCCTGAAGTGCCTCTACATCTGCCACAGACCCAAGTCCAACCACCATATCATCAGCAAAGGCCCCCACCTTCCACACTATATCATATATAGAGAGCCCTGCCACCTTCTGGCGAATCCTATCCATCAACAGCTCCAGCGAAAGGGCATAAAGAATAGGGGACAGGGGGTCTCTCTGAGGAACTCCTCTTCCCAAGAAAAATGCCCTCCTATGGTAACCATTACACATTATAGCTGCCCAACTGCTCTCTAGTAGACTCAATATAGAGGTCCTAAACCTTGGGGGAACCCCAATTCGGTCCAATACCTTGCCTAGCCACACATGCCATACTCAGTCATAGGCCTTCTCCTGGTCCAAAAAGACCAACCTTCCATCCAGGCCATAGGCCCAGGCCCCTTCAATGATACCATGAACCCACACAGTCCCATCTCTTATAAGTCTGCCCCCAACAAAGCCCCACTGCTCCTCCCCCAGCACCTGTTGGGCAACTTTTTGCAGCCTTGCGACAATCACCTTAGTCACCATCTTCCTGTCTATGTCCAGAAGTATGATCAGCCTCCAGTTCTTCCAGTCTTCCCTCCTTCCCTTGTCTTTGTACAATAAGGCCACCAGCCCGAGATCCTGCTCTCTAACCCACTCACCACTCTAAAGGACATGGTCACAGAGAGCAGCCATCTCACCTAAAACTCTGGGGACATTTACCATCTTCTTCCAGAAGTCCCATAGCAATCCATCCTCCTCTGGTGCCATCCCAAGTTTAGTCGCTGCCAGGACACTCTGGATCTCCTCTCTCTGCACTGGCAAGATCAAGTCACTCAGTCCAGCTACTTGTGGTGGCCCCCACTCTTCTAGCATATCTGCAATCTCCACCTCATCAGTACCCCCTTCTCTCTCACTCCACAAGCCCTGCCATCTCTCCTTCAACACCTCTAAGATTTGTTGTATGCTGTGTATCATGTCTCTATCAGTATCCAGGACCCCATCCCACTGATGTTGTACTCTCCTAGCTTTGAGAAGTCTTGATAAGTACCTAGAAGGCCACTCACCCTCCTCAAGCCCCTGCTACCATAGCCTAGCAGCTATGCCCTACATATGAGTCTCCTCCTCTTCCCTTAACATCTGTTGTAGTTCCACTATCTCCAATTTCACCCTCTTGATCCTCCAATCCTCCACCTCAATAACAGTGAGCAAATCTGCCCAATCCATTTGTAGTCTCCTCAGCCTGCTGGAAGCACACCTCATGCATCTCCTTCTCTGCCTCCTGGCCTCTCTACCAGCCCCTCCCCAATACATCCTTGCAGCCTCTTTCAATCTCATCCAGCAGATAGCTACTGGCAAACCCTCATGCCCCCAGTTAGAAACCTTTGCCTGAATGTCCTCCACCCACAATTTCCACAACCCCTTCTCAGCCAGCAGGGAGGAGTTAAGGCGCTAATGTCTGGGTCCATCTCCACTCCCCCCAAACTGCCTCTGCCCCAACAGTCCCCAGTGATCAGACCATGGGCACCACTCTACTTCCAATGTCTTCCAAACATCTGAACCCCAGCACTCCGCCATCAGAATCTAGTCAATCCTTGTGCCTAAGCCATTTACCCAATGTGTGTAGATCACCATTGCTACTGAATGCCTCCAAATGTGACAGGAGTATGAAATAGGAAATCTCCTCTGCCAGGAGTTCCCACAGGCCAGTACCCAGAAGCTACAAGATGCTATTCTCATGGACATACATGAAATGAGGACAGCTAAGAAGATCCATCAGATCTTCAGGCATGTACCATGATCGATCCCCAACTTGGAGTATGTTAGAGTCTCAGACTTCAGAGACCTGTCATCCTGCTATATCAATGCACTAGAAGCCAAGGTGGCTACAGAAGCCCAGTCCACTATCACCCTCAATAGTGAAGAAGTAGAAAACTTCTGGCATCCTATCCTTTAGGACAACCCAGACCAATTTCTACAAGAATTGATCTCAGTATTCCAAGGCCCAAGCATCTGGGTTAGATCCCCCTAAGACCCCACATTTGTCCCCTATTTTGTAGAAGAGAACCTCATAGACTGGAGAGCTCCAGATCTTGTTCCTGATTTTCCTGCCACTGCCGAACATGATGACGTCATTGGTGATGACATCATCCTGTATGACTTCGACATATGCGAGATGCACGACATACCCAAAGTACGCAAAACACGTGACCTACATGAAGAATTCACAGATCTCATCTCCTTCAGTGATGATGATGATGATGAAGCCCCCATGGTCCTGAACTTTCTGCTCTAAGTTCTTTGTTACACTGGATAATACCAGCACCGGTATTCTGAGATGATGTGAAATTGTTTCAGCACTGGCATTTTGATGTGACACTGGATAATACCAGCATCCTGAACCTATACAACCATCAGTACCGACTCTGGAACTTAGTAGTTTTAGTTATTGGAGTTTATATTTAGCTTTATATCTTAGCAACCATTGAATTATATTTTGTATAAATACCCCTCTTATTTCCTCTAAAATAAAGTTAGTTTCTCTCAGTGCAATACACACACTTCCTTACAAGCAATCTAAGAGATAACAAGACAGTTAAAGATAAGAAGTTTGAGGACTATAAGACCTTGGGAAGGCACTCCAATAAGAACTTGCTTATAACAAACTTGAGTTAGTCTAAGAGATACACCTTGAAGAGAATCTGGCATATTTGAAGGACTCAGTGACTACTACATAACAACTTGGTGCCCATTGGCTGGTGATTTAAGATGAATCCCTCACTTTCAAGCTGAAAAATGAACAACTCTCACAATAACTACTCTGACTACAAGAGTCACTCCTGCAAGAATTCAAGACAAGATGGAAATATATCCCCCCACATTCTATAGATATACTACTGAAGAGTCAATCCTGACCTTCATTGAAGACTTTGAACAATTCGCCACCGTACGAGCCCTTGGTGTGGATGCTCAATTGGCCCTTCTACCAGTCAGCCTCAGAGGACCTGCCAGAGATAAGTTTAATGCAGCCACCATTACTGATACTGGTGCAGCCAAACTTACCAACATGAAGGTCTTCCTCAGAACAATATATTATATCAAAGAGATCAAGCAAACTCTCAAGAATCAACTCAATACTATCTGCCAGAGACTTAGTGAAGATCCCAACTCATTCTATACTCGAATCTGCCACCAGATTGTCTTGGCTGGCTATGATGACCACCTCAAGAAACAAATAGCAGATTCAATCTTCCTCAAAGGAGTTCACCCTGAAATTGCCCTAGCAATCTGGTCTACCCCAGCTGCACTGACCCTTGATCAGAAAGTGGTCTTTGCACAGAGATATTGGACTGCCAGACACTCTGTCAAACACTCAATGGAGAAAATAACTGGCATCAAGATGGAGTCATCAAAGCCAACTAGTATCTTATCTACCATAGTTGTAAACAGACAACCAACCCCACCTACTCCCAAGATAGCCAAAGCTGATCTAGTGGAAGAACTCACCAAGCAGTTCACCGAGATGACTGCACACCTTGGTGATGTTGTTAGAGAAGTCCGAAGTGCTAACAGGAGACCAGTGCAGAGATTTGCAGCTACTACAGAAGAATGCAATATCATATGCTTCAGATGTGGAGAAGAAGGCCACTATACAAAGAGTTGCATGACCGAAACAAGATGCAAAGCCCAACCAAGTAATGCTAGCAGAACCAGAGAACAAACCAATACAGTAGTCATCAAGGAGATTGGTGACACTGATGATGAAGAATACTATGAGGAGCTCGAATTCTACTCTACTACTGAAGGTACCAGAACCCAGTTCAAGCCCTATGATAAGAAGAGCAACAGTAAGCCAGTTGGAAGACTAAAGAAGACCCCAGCTGTCACTATTCAAAGCAAGACCCAACTCAAGGAGATTGATCAAGACATGGAGTTAGATGAAGCTGCCTGCCAAATTATTGAAGGCACTACTCCAGTCTTAGGAGAAAGTGAAAGCAAGAAGGAACAGAAGCTGCACAAGACCAAGATCCACCAGTATGACATCTACAAGGACCTCAAGAAACAGAAGGTCAATGCTACCTTTGGACAGCTAGCTGAAGTCCCTGCCTTCAGACAGCAGTTGAGAGTAGGACTTGCAACTACCACCAAGAATCAAGAGTACAAGATTGTAAAAGCTCACAATGCACAGGAAGAATCTGAGAACTCAGGTGAAGAATCTGAAGACCAGCACAAGACATCAGCCTATACCCCCTGCCAGATCGAAGACTGTATCTTTGATGCCATCATTGATACTGGTGCTGGAGGATGCCTCATGAGCAAGAAGACAATTGACTGCCTAGGTTGGAATATTGAAGAGTCCACCAAGATGGTCTATATCACAGCAGATAGTACATGAGCTACCCCCCTTGGCAAAATCCGAGAAGTCCCCATCAAGATAGGAGGAGCTACCATCCCAGTAGATGTGATTGTTACAAGTACCACTAACTATGACATCCTCATTGACAACCAATGGCTTTACAAGGCCAGGGCCATCATTGACCTCAATGCCCAGAAGATGCAGATCAACTACAGAGGGAGAAAGATATGAGTCTCTATCAATGTCCACAAAGGAGTCCTACCAGACATGGAGGAAGGAGATGAAGAAGACACAGAGGTCTTTATGCACTCGGTGAACAAGAACAAGAACAAGACACCCAAGCTCACAGATGAGCAGTGGTACAACAAGATCATTGATGGCTATGTCCCTCAAGGAAGATGCCCCCATAGTACTAGGATGTACTACTCCGAACACCTGAATGACTGCTGGTCCTGTATCAGTAAAGTCAGGAAAATCTGCCAACAGAAATATGAGCAAGAAGCCACCAAAGCAAAAAGGAAAGCTGAAGAAGATGACCAGCCCCCAGAGCTTCAAGCTGACAGTGATGATGAGGAGGAACAAGAATCAGACATCACCCTCAAGATCAAGAAGTTTCACCCTGAAGCTAAGATCCCAGAATACAAGACTGAAGAAGCCATAGGAATGGACCTTGCTAGCATTCAAGATGCTATCCTCAAACCACAGACCACCACCCTACTTGGCACCGAAATTGGAGTCAAGTTACCAGAAAACCATGCTGGAATTATCAAGACCAGGAGCAGTCTGGCCAAAAGTGAAATCTCAGTTGAAGGAGGATTAATTAACCCTAATTACACTGGCGAGATCTTCCTCATAGTCAGAAATCACAACCACACCACCCCCTTCGAAGTCAAGAAGCATGACAGGATTGACCAGATGCTGATCCATGAAATTAAGAAGCCCAAGATCATTGAAGCCATCGAACTCATCAAGACCAAGAGAGGAGAACAAGGCTTTGGATCTACTGGAAGAGGAGCCTATGCTACCACCAAGATTACTGAACTTGAGCACAAGAAAGACAAGGACCAGAACAAGCACACATATACCATTGGAGAAAACTTTCCCCTAGAGAAACAACTTCTCAAGATCCTGTACCAGAATAAAGGAGTACTTGCTACAGACTTTAGGGATATCCACAATCAAGAACCCAAGTACTACCATGAAGTTGACACCAGTGATACCAAGCCTATCTACCAGAAAGTCAGACCCATACCACCTGCCTACAGAGAGTGGCTGCAAGCAGAACTCAAGGAAATGGAAGAAGCCAGAATCATCAAGCAAGCTATCAGCCCCTGGGCCTCACCCATTGTCCTAGCCCTGAAGAAAGAAAGCAAGCCTGGAGAGTTTGCACCAAGACTCTGCATTGACTACAGGAAGCTCAATACCATCACCAAGAAGAATAGGCAGCCCTTGCCGAATATTTAAGAAATCCTTACCACCCTTAGAAGTAAAGCCAAATACTACACCACCCTAGATCTGTTCTCAGGCTTCCATCAGATCAGTCTCACTCAAGATGCCAGTGAGAAATCAGCCTTCATCACACCTGATGCCACCTATATCTATCTGCAAATACCATTTGGAATATGCAATGCCCCAGCAAGTTTCCAGCAAATGATGAACAGAGTCTTCAGCAACGAAATTGGAAAATGGCTCTTTGTCTATGTTGATGATGTGATCATCTTCAGCAATACTGCATGGGAACATATCAATTATATACAGCTAGTCCTCAAGAGGCTCAAGGAGCATGGCCTCTATATCAAGCCCAAGAAATATAAGTTTGCAGCTCAAGAAATCACCTACCTAGGACACCTCATCAACCAGACTGGAATCCACATAGACCCTATGAAGATTGAGGCTGTTGCAGCCTATCTGAGACCCAGAACAACTACAGAAGTCCATGTCTTCCTTGGACTGGCTAGCTACTACAGAAGATTCATCAAAGAATATTCCAACATTGCAGCATCTATCTATGAGCTACTGAAGAAGGAGACCAAATTTGAATGGACTAAGGAGTGCCAAGAAACCTTCAATGAACTCAAGACCAGGTTGACCCAAGCACCTATCCTCAGAAGACCAGATTGGAATCTAGAATTCATCCTGCAGACAGATGTAAGTGCTATAGAACTTGGAGCAGTCCTAGCTCAGAAGAAAGATGGACACAAATATGTCATCTCCTATGCAAGCTGAGGTACCCGTGGAGCAGAACAGAACTACAAGTTATATAAGCTTGAATGCTTAGCAGTAGTCTGGGCAGTAGACAAGTTCCACTACTACCTAGCTGGGAAACACTTCACCATTCAAATAGACCATTCTGCTCTTGTCTGGCTATTCCACACTCTGAACCCTAAAGAAATATATGCCAGATGGATCTACAGGCTACAAGAGTATGATGTACTGTCAAGCACCACTCAGAAAAGACCAATACCAATGCTAATACACTCTCGAGGACACCCCAAAATACCCCCATCAAGACTATTCAACATGAATAAGGAGCTATACTATGGATTAATCAGCTATCTTGGGCAGCGGAAGATGCCCAACCACCTCGAACCCTGGACAATCACTATCATCAACTGGACTTAGAAACAGTTTGAATTAAATAATACTACACTCAGAAAAGGAGAAAAGCTAGTAATATCTGAATACAAGAAGTATCAAGTAATGAAGGAAGTACATGAGCAAGGATACTTAGGAGGAACCAATACATACAACAAGGCAAGAAGAACCATATGGTGGCCCAAAATGGAAGAAGACCTGCACCAATTTGTCAAAGGGTGTGACAAGTGCCAAAAACAGAAATAAGATCAGTAAGACCAGGTACCTGGGTCATCAAGAATTGAGTCTATCCCCTTCCACCACATCACAATGGATATCATTGGACCACTACCAGTAACACTATCAGGAAACTGCTATATTATAGTTATTGTAGACCTCTTCACCAAATGGATAGAGGCAGGAGTATTACAAGAAGCCAATACCTTCTCTATAGCCAACTTTCTGCACTGAGAAATCATCTGCTGCTATAAGACACCAAAGCAAATCATAACAGACCATGGAACAGAATTTGTTAATAGATTCTATGAGATAATGTATCAGAAATACAAGATCCAGCACATCAAGACTACTGCATACCACCCTCAAGGAAATAGACAGATGGAGAGAACCAACAAGACCCTCAAGAACATCCTAGTAAAGATCTCAGAGACATATGAGAATTGGGATAACTATCTCTCAACCACCCTCTCTGTTCTATAAGATATATGGTCACAGAGCACACACTTTACCCCAAGAGAGCTGCTCTTCAGAGAAGAAGATTCTGATGGAACCTCAGCTACAAATCTAGATCTAACTTGGAGACAGGTTGATGCAGAAATCCGGAGACTACACTAAATCAGGAAGAAGGCTGAAGATTACATCACCAAGTTACAAGTACTGACAAGGAAGAATGTGGAAAAGAATCACAAAGCCCTAGAACCCATCTGAATTGGAGAAAAGATTCTACTATATCAAAATATGGTAGAAGCCTCATGGTCATGAAAACTGGAGCCCAAATGGAAAGGACCCTTCTATGTGCAAGATATTAAGGGAACTACCTTCTGGCTTAGAAAAATCTCAGAGACTATACTACCTACCATGGTACATAGAAACAGACTCAAGAAATACCATAAACCTATACAAGAAAAGCAAAATGTGATGACTGCCCATAAGGTTCTAGTCCATAAATCATAATAGTATGTCCTGTGATCAGCAGGCTATCTGTCTGGACCATTCTCTAAGAGATACGGCACTGGCAACTACTCATCCATGAGACTTTTGAAGTTAGAGGAGTTCGAACCATCAACTGATTGGTCAAGATCAGAATCAGGCCCTTGCTCTATATGAAGGGAGTGACCCTTCACCATTATGCCAAAATACAAAGGGAAGATGCTAGCCCATAAATATCACTTTTTGACCCCTTGTCAGAGATTATGAGATCAGCAAATTTTTCAGGACTAGACCAATGAATAAGGACACTCAGGAAGATTCTTATTCAGGAGGAAGATGTAACAGTAACCCCAGAATGATGACATCAGTACAGGAGACAGCCTTTCCTTGCAAGTCACCAGATCGAAGCACAAGAAGATCATATGGCATACAAGATGAGCAATGATGACCAACTGTGAGTCATTGTGACCACAGCACAAGCATCCTGAAGAATATAAAAGAAGGATCAAGGAACCACAGTAGCAGCAACCAACAAGAACCATCAATCCCAAAATAGCTCAAAGACTTACCACAAACAAAATGCCTGCTGCCCGCCAAACCTCAAGGTCAAGGAATCACCAAGGTATCTCACTTGAGGAAAGGATGTTCCAAGACATCAGAAGAGCTATGGGGACCCACTCAAGAAGGACTCCTAGTGTCAACCTGGGTACTGCAGACCCTTATCACTTTATTCTCTACTGCCATGAAATGGAAACAAGGATCACCATTGCTACCAAATGTCTCCAAATGTGGCAGGAGTACAAAATAGGAAACCTCCTCTGCCAGGAGTTCCCACAGACCAGCACCCAAGAGCTACAAGATGCTACTCTTATAGATATATATGAAACAAGGACAGCTAAGAAGATCCATCAGATCTTCAGGCATGCACCATGGTCAATCTCCAACTTGGAGTATGTTAGAGTCTCAGACTTCAGAGACCTGTCATCCTGCCATATCAATGTACTAGAAGCCAGGGTGGCTACAGAAGCCCAGTCCACTATCACCCTCAACAGCAAAGAAGTAGAAGACTTCTGGCATCCTATCCTTCAGGACAACTCAGACCAATTCTTGCAAGGATTGATCTCAGTATTCCAAGGCCCAAGTATCCGGGTTAGATCCCCCCAAGACCCCACATTTGTCCTCTATTTTGTGGAAGAGAACTTCATAGACTGGAGAGTTCCAGATCTTGTTCCCGATTTTCCCACCACTGCCAAATATGATGATGTCATCGGCGATGACATCATCCCATGTGACTTTGATATACATGAGATGCGTGACATATCCAAAGTACGCGAAATGTATGACCTATATGAAGAATTTGCAGATCTTATCTCTTTTAGTGATAATGATGATGATGAAGCCCCCATGGTCCTGAACTTTCTGCTCTAAGTTCTTTATTACACTGGATAATGCCAGTACCAGTATTCTCATATAATACTAGATAATGTCAGCACCGGTATTCTGAGATGATGCGAAATTGTTCCAGCACTGGCATTTTGATGTGACACTGGATAATGTCAGCATCCTGAACCTGTACAACCATCAGTACCAATCCTGGAACTTAGTAGTTTTAGTTATTGGAGTTTATATTTAGCTTTATATCTTAATAACCATTGAATTATATTTTGTATAAATACCCCTCTTATTTCCTCTGAAATAAAGTCAGTTCCTCTCAGTACAATATATACACTTTCTTGCAAGCAATCTAAGAGATAACAAGGTAGTTAAAGATAAGAAGTTTGAGGACTATAAGATCTTGGGAAGGTACTTTAATAAGAACTTGCTTATAACAAACTTGAGTTAGTCTAAGAGATATACCTTGAAGAGAATCTAGTGTATTTGAAGGACACAGTGACCACTATATGATAGTATCAATAGTGAAGAATATTCAACCTAGTATATTCTATTTTTGAACAAATTAAATTGAAATAAGATTAATTCAAATAGACATTCAACTTGGAAATATTCAAATTAGTATTCAATATTAAAATATTAGATCTTATCTATAGTATAACATACTGGCTCAATAGAGGCAAATTACAAGGTTGAGGATTGGTATAGTTTGGCTTAAGCCCCCAGTTACTTTGTCAAAAAGCAACAAAATGTTCTAAGATTCCTAAGGTCCTTAGTGTTTAGTGGTATAATAGTCAAAGTCTGGATACTGTGCGAGTGATTTCCTTTTTGGGACAGGTTCTTGAATGTAGCAGTAATTTGTCTATATATGTGAACAGGTTTCCTTCTTGAGTCAACTGAGAATGGCAGAATTTTGTATGTAGCACAACAATCTCTGCATGACAATCTCCATATAGTGTGATGATTTCCAAAAGTATGCAATTTCTTGTGGGACGATTTTGGCAGACTTCTTGATTTGGGTGTGAGTTTACTGGGAATGGTACTGGTGGCAAATAACTTGATAACTTGGGCTCACTGAGAATGATGAATAATTCAGAGGTTGTAGATTCTTCCTAAATCAGCGATTCTTCTGGGAAATAACTTGGATGGCACAGATTCTTCTGGGAATGCAGATAACTCGAAAATGGTGGATTTAACTGGGAATATGATAGCACAGATTCTTCCTGAATTGGTGGCTTCAA
Source organism: Jimgerdemannia flammicorona (assembly GCA_003990745.1). NCBI lineage: Eukaryota > Fungi > Mucoromycota > Endogonomycetes > Endogonales > Endogonaceae > Jimgerdemannia > Jimgerdemannia flammicorona. The sequence goes on along the minus strand of RBNI01000686.1, from coordinate 15,860 downwards.
CTGGGAATACTACTTGGATTCCTGGCAAGTTACATCAAAGACTGGCTTCATTTATATGGGGTTATATTATAGACTGGCTCCACTGCAAAGTTGTGTTAGAAAGACTGGCTTGTGGCAAGAAAGGTGGGCTCTCTGGGGATATGGCAGAAAGGGCAAAAATCTTTAGGCTTATCTGGCAAGCAAACCAATAACAATAATTCCAAAAGTGGCAAAGTTCTTCACTCAAACTTGGCAGCAAAATCTTCAAGCTTTGTATTGAAAAGTGGACCAGAGTGGAGAAATAAGCTCACAATCTCCTAGCAGTGGCTGTAGAGTTTCTCTTGAAGTGTGGTAGGCAGACTTGTCTTTTGCTTTGAATTTTGGACTGAGGTTTATTCACTCATCTCTGGGGTATTTTATACAAGTTGGTTACTATCTGGTTAACTATAGAATGCTATTTATGGGGTGACATTTACTGTCAGGATGACAGCCGCTGTCAGGGTGACAGCCACTGTCAGGGTAACAGCCACTATTCACATTATTCCCTTCTTTGGCTATCTGGTTATTTATACATTTTCTGCAGCAATAGTTGCTGGTTACTATGCTGTACTAATGTTCATGTCACCTGGTTGGGTTTCGAGATTGCTACATTTTGTGGTTCATCATATTAGCCCCCACTAAAGGGTAGTCTGTCTCAGACTATCCTTTAGTCATCATTCCAATAAGTATAGGCATCTTCTGCATCTATGCCTATTCCATCATCTTCATTGTCTGTACTGGGGTCACTCCATTCTAACTCTGGATCTTTCTCTTATTCCTTAGGAAACAGGATGTCTACTTGTTGAAGGATACTCTGGAAGGTGATCTCATTTATCTGATGGATATCATTGAGGTAGAAGTGGGACTGCACCAGGGCTCCAACATTTCATTTGTATAGAGTGTAGATTTGTTTGGCAGTTCTTGCTTCTCTGAGGATAATTCTGACTGGGCTTCTTATATAAGGTTATTCTGTCAATAGCTGTCTAATGTTATAGAAGGCTTATAGATGGTGGATCTGAAGCAACCTTTGGGCAATGACAAGGTTCTCTTGATGCTTCTGGATCAATTGTATAGGAGTTCCTTCAAGTTAGTGAAACTGGGGCAGGGAAATTGGCAGGGCTTGGAAGGAGCTGAGGATGAGGGTCTGGAGGCATTGATCTATCCTCTGAGTCATAGTTTGTACAAGTATATCTTGAGGTGATTGATGTGGACTGGTGTCCTCAGGGTTCATCCATCCATGCTTCTTAAATAGATGCTGGTTTCTCTGATATTGTATACAAGATAAGATCCTTCCCATTTTGGTTCCAGTTTGGCAGTGAAATTCATTTCAATCATGCTTCTCCAAACTAGTACTTGATCTCCAATCTTGATCTCCTGATCTTTCTGTTTTTGGTTATAGTACTTCTTTTGTCTTTCTTAGACTTCGATAATCTATCCTCAGGCTTGATTATGTAACTGTTCTGCCTTTTTGAGGAGATCTCCAAGATTCTCATAGTCAGCAGTTCTGGTTCTCTTTGTAAACATCATTTTGAATGGCTTTTGTTTAGTAGAGGCAGCAGGGGTATTCTGAATTTCCCATAGGATCTCAGGTAAGCAGAGGTCTCAATTAGTAGGATTGACTTGGGCAAGTTCTTTCTTGATGGTCTGGTTCATTCTTTCTGTCATACCATTAGTCTGGGGGTGGTATAATGTGGTCTGTTTGAGGTGGATCTTGTGAATTCAGGCATAACTTGTGATTATGTTGTTGATGAATTCTATACCTCAGTCAGAGATGAGTTCTTCTGGGGGTTCATATCTGAGTGTGAGTCGATGGAGGAAGCCTACAATGGTTAAGGTATCTGCGATTTCCATTGGGAAAGCCTCAGGCCACTTTGTCAGATGTTCCACAAATATAAGGATGTATTTGGTTCTTCTTGGTATAACTGGTAGAGGTCCAATTACATCTACTCCCCAACTCTAAAAGATGTGAGTAGGTGGGAGAATCAGTTGCAAAGAGGCTTGATAGTTCTTCTTTTCTTGGTACTTCTGGCAAGTGTCACATTTCTGGATGATGTCTCAGACTTGAGTTCTGAGGTGAGGCCAGTGTTGATACAGTTTTCGAATCTTGTTTTCTGTACTTGTCTGTCCTTGATGGGCCTTCTGATGTTCTTTACAAATGAGATCTTCTTGTGCCTTGATGGTCTGAGGAGCTTCCTTTAGGGTGTAATTCCTCGGAACACTCTTCTTCTGGTTTATTGGGGCTGGCAGTAAAGTACATCAACATTGTTGTGAGCTTTCCCTGCTTTGTGAATGATGGTGATTTTGTAATCCTGAAGGATAAGGATCTAGCAGGCTAGGATTCCAGTAGGTTCCTTGCAGTTGAATAACCATTTGAGGGCTGTATGGTCTGTGATCAGGGTGAATCTTTTTCCAATGAGGTAATGCTTGAACAGGGTGACTGCCTATATGACTGCAAGGCATTCCAGTTTGGTGCTACCATAATTCATCTGCTGCTAATTGGTAGCTCTGCTTGCATAAGCTATCACATAGTGCTATTGATCAGGTTCTTCTTGGGCTATAACTACTCCGAGGCCATCTTTAGAGGCATCTGTATACAAGATGAATGGCTTCTGTAGATTGAGGCACACAAGGATTGGTGCTGTAGTCATGCAGTTTTTGAGTTCTTTGAAGGCTTTTCCTTATGATTCTGTCCATTTGAATGGCACTTCTTTCTTGAGAAGGATCCAGATTGGGGCAGCAATTTGAGCAAAGTTCTTGATAAATCTTCTATAGTAGGATACTAGTATCAGAAATGATAGTGTCTCCTTCAGGGTTTTGGGTACTGGCCAATTGTTGATCTTCTTGGTTTTCTTGGGGTCTGCATGGGTTTCTTCTTTCAAAACTATGAATCTGAGAAATTCAAGTTTCTGTTTTCCAAAGTAACATTTCTTTGCATTCAGTCTCAAGTAGTTCTTATGGGTGAGTTTGAAGAATTCCTCTAGGTGATACAGGTGTTCTTCAAAGTTTGCTGAGTAGATGTTGGAATCATTCATATATACAATCAGGCAGTGATGGATCAAGGGGGCATAGACTGAATTCATTATCCTCTGGAAGGTGGGGAGTGCATTTGCAAAGTTCAAAGGGTATTTAGAGGTACTCAAACAGTTTTCCTAGAGCAAAAAAGGCTGTCTTTTGAATGTCCTTGGGGTCCATGGGGATCTCATGAAATCCTGCGAAGAGGTCCATACTGCTGAAGTATCTGGCATCTTGTAACTGATCCAAAAGGTCATCGATTCTGGGCAAAGGATAGGCATCCTTTTCAGTAACTGAATTGAGTTTCCTGTAATCCACACAGAGTCTCCATCCTCCTTTCTTTGGTACAATAAGTATAGGACTGGCCCAGGGGCTGGTAGAGGGTCGGATAACTCCATTGTCTAAGAGTTCTTGAATGTGCTCTTTTTTGAATATTTTCAAGTAATGGGGTATTCTATAGGGTTTCTGTCAGATGGGTGTTGAATTTCCTATATTTATGCTGTGGTGGTATGATGGATTGTATGGCAGGTTGCCATAATCAGTGGTAAAGATATCTTGATATTTGTTGAGAAGTTCTGCTAGTTGTTACTATTGTTGAGGTGTCAGTTCTTCTCCAATGTTGGTGGAAGGCTTTACTGTCTCCTGGGTCGCAGAGGGGTCTTTCCTTTCTTCTGGGATCTTTTGCCATTTCCCAATAGATTTAGTTTATAAACTTCCCTATGAGTTCAGTTGAGAAAAGGCACCAGATGTCCTATGATGGTTCCTTTCGGCAAGATGATGGTCTCCCAACTTTGGTTGGTTCCTCAGGAGTATACTGAATTCATCTTGTCAGGGAATGTGTGTCCCTCTATGTCCAGATGTGGGATATCTTCCTCAGGTTCAAAGAAAAGGTTTCTGGGGTCAGGTGGTGCAAAGATTTCGAAGGTAGTTTGTTCTCCAGGCTCCAGAATGAGATTCTTGTGCAGTCTGACTAGTTGCTGGTACACTTGCTAGGGAACATTCCTCTTGAGGTAGTTGACCTGAAGGAGATGTACCTCCTTCCTGTCTAAACTTCCAAATCCCTTTGCTTGTCTTGTTCCTTCAATTAGTTCAGAGACTTCCTGTAACTGTGGGGTCTTGACCTTCATGAAGACTGCTTGGACAATTTTCTGTTCTCTAATGATTCGGTACCATTCTGCACTGCTGTTGTGTAGGATAACCTTGATTTCGCCTATATATCTAGGGTCAATGGTTCCTCCTTCTACAGTTATCCCTTGTCTGGCAAGTCCAGACCTTGAGGTCAGTTGAATATAAGCTCCTTGGGGTGGCTGCATAGCTAACTCGGTTCTGATAATGAAGGTTTTTCCAGGCTTGATAGATTCATCCTCCAGGCTGTGAAGATCATATTCTACATCCTCTGGGTGGGCTTTGGTCAGAGGTTTGGCCTTGGGGTGCAGCAGGGCATACTGAGCAATATCCTTACTGAGTTTGGGCTTTTCTAAGGCTGAAGCTCTACTAGTGGAAAGCCTCCAAACTCTAAGGTTGAGGTGTGGCCATCTGGCTCTAGTAGAGGGGTCTCAGAGGTAGTTGATTCCCCTCCTTCCTGTAGGGTCAAGGGCTTCCATGAAGTTGGTGGTATCTTCTGTCCATCCTTGGCAGGTTGCATATCTGATGAGAGCTAGGATGTCTTCTCTCAAATCATATGTAGATCTTGAGGATTCTTTTTCCAGACTTCTTGGTCTGGCTTTTTCGAATCTGGCTTTTTCAGATCTGGCTTTGATTATCTTCTTTCTTCAAAGTGTGCACTACAATATCATAACTGAGGTGAATTTTCTGATGTCTGCAGTCTCAGCAGTCAGGGTGTCTCTCATGGTTGCAATATTCCATTGCTCGAAAATGATGTTCCCAGCTATTTATCTCTTGTTGTCTTGGGAATCAGTACCCATCTTGGTCATAAGTTGGGGGAAGGGTAGACAAGGGGTATATTTCTGTTCAGATGAAGAAGCCTTGTCCCCTAAATCGACTTTGTAACCTTGTGGTGACTTCTTGAAAGGTAGTGGACTGTGCAAGAGTAGTTGGGGGTTCTGGTCTCTGAGGTCTCTGTCTTTCTTGTTGGTTCAACAGATGACACTGATAGCAGTAGTCTCAGAGAGAGTGGAAGACTATTTGGTGTGGGCATCTTTCTAGCCAAAAAGCTTTCTCTTGGTGAGTTTCTTTCTTGAGAATAATAGTGATTATACTGGATCCTTCTTCTATATTCCAAGGGTCATTGTCTTCAGGTGGTGTCCAGCAAGGGTCATCCCAGGGGATGAGTTCAGGGACTTCTTCCTCTTCAGGTACTTCTTGTTCAGGGACTTCTTGGTCAGAAGTTTCTTCTTCCTTGGATGATTCTTGACCCCAAATCGCTTGTACTTCTGCAGCTTCGGTTGCAGGTATTTCTAGAACATGTCTGCATTTCTTCTTCTTTCTTCTGCACTCTGGACAGGCTGTGCCAGGCAATTTCCTTATTCCCATGATCTTGGAGGAGTGCTCAGGACACCTGTGTCTCTTGAGGTATGTAGGACATCCTTTGATTTCTCCTACAATGGCTCCAATGGTGATAGGGATGGTATTCTTGGCCCACACATTGTCTTCTGGTCTATCATCCACCAGGTTGATTTGGGGATTGAGTCTGGGATCATTTCCATCTTTGGATTCTTCCTCTTCTTCTATAGTAGATTTTTTACTACTGGCATACTCTTCTTGAATAGTGACCTTCTTTTTTTTCTTTGATTGTTTATAGCTGGTCACCTTAACTCTGTACTTCTTGCCCCAATAGTCAAACTTGAGTACTTGTTGGCTGATATTGACAACTGCATTCATTTCCTTCATCCAGTTGGTGCCAAGAATCATATCATAGGTGACAGCTTCAGTGACAACAGCTTTGGAGATGGAGAACTGAATGTGTCCAAGAGAGATGGTGATATTTTATACTTCTCCAAGGGGTTGAGTTTGGGCTCCATCTGCTACTATGATACTGAGGTTGGATGGTCCATCAATGGGCCATTGGAGGGTATCCAGGAACCATTTGGCAATAACACAGACAGCTGCTCCTATATCTATGAGGATTTTTGCTTTTTGTCCTCCAATATCTCCATGTAAATAGGTGCTGACATGTCTTTTGGCTGCTTGGACAGAGATGGAAGCTAGTTCTTGCTGTAGGATTGAGACTTGGCCAGTGCTAGACCTGGTGGTTCTCAGCAATTTGTTTCAGACTCTAGCTGGTATCAATTGCAAGAACTGCAGGAGAGGAACTTCCATCTTGGCCTCTTGGATCTTTTGTCAGGCTTCATTGTAGATGTCTCTAGGCATGGTCTTCAGAGTGTACTTCTTCTTAGGCTTTGGAGCAACAGGTTCCCATTCTTCTTGTTCTATTTCTTCATCTTCTGGTAGCAACTCATTTGTCTCAGGAACAAAAGGTGAGGGAGTTCAGAGAGGTGTTTCTACTTATTCCTCCTCATGTTCTTCATCTTCTTCTTGGATGATTCTTCTGCTAATGTTCCTGAATGGCCTTCCTACAGATCTCTTCCTTTTTTCTGCTGGATAGACTGTCTTTCAGGTGATAACCTTGGTAGGGTACAAGTCTAGGTTACTGTAGTCTTCACTATTGCTTACTTCCTTGAAATCTTCAACAGGGTGGGCTTCAGTCTTCTTGTACTGAGTGTCATTACTTCGGTTTGGTGGTTCTGAGTCCCTTCAGTCACTTCTTTTATTGTCACATTCAGTGGCATAGTGTCTGAATTATCCACAGTAGAAGCATTGAACTTGGGCTCTGTCTCAGACAGGATACCTTCTTTCTTCTTGCTGGTAATTCCTGTTATCTCTTAGTGGATAACCTTGGGTCCTCTGTGATGGGTATCCTCTGTTGTCCTGGTAGCTCCAATTTTTACGTGTGGTGAGTTTTTTAATCTGTCCAACCAATCAGTCCAACTTGGAGCTGAGGTCTTGGATTTCACTTCTATCCTTCTTTCCTTCCTTGGCTGGCCTTCTTTTCTCAGATCTTTCTTATCCTTGAAGGAGTCCTTGTAGAGCTTTTACAAGGATGTCTTCTTTCTCTTCTTTCCTCTCATGATCACTCTAGGTAGTTCCTTGTCTGACATCAAAGATCCTTGGGCTACATCTACTTGCTCTTCAGACCTTCTGATGCCTAGGGTGTGGACATACTGGGCAATATTTGGGGGAATTCCATTCATGAAGGTCATTGGATCTATGATGTCCTGATTGGTAGCATTGAACCTGACAGAATGCATTCTTTTCTGGATTCTTGTAAAGAAGGCTCTGGGTGATTCTCCAAGGTTCATCTTCATTCTCATGATGGATTTCTGAGCCTTGTGGCAGGTTTCATTTCCTGCATACTTTTCAATGAGCCAGTAGACCATGGCCTCATATTCTAGCTCATCAGACATTGCTGCTTGTATCTATCTTGCTAGTTCTGAATCTTGGTTGTTTGCTGTTTGATGAAAAATTCCTCTGGCTGGTTCTCTGAGCTGAGCTTTATAGATGGCAATTTTTCTTTCATCTGAGAGATTCCTCAAGGCTGCAATTCCTTCAATTCCATCAAGGAATTCTCTGGGGTCTTCCTCTGGGTATCCTGCAAAGGTTGGCAATGAGGTGACCATTTCGTCATCACTTTCTTCTGATTCTGGTTCAGGTTCGGATTCTGATTCTAATTTACTTTCTGAACTATCACTAGAGATAGGGGTGCTTGGGTATCTTGAGGATGGTATTCTGGTCCTTTGATAGAGTGGAATAGGCCTAGGTATTCTTGTAGGAGCTACTTCTGATTCTGCAAGGAGTTGTGGTAGGGGTTCTATTGGTGAAATTAGTGGGACTGGTGTGGGGTATCTGGCTGTAAAGTATTGAGTTTGTGTGATAAGATCTTCTAGTTCTTGTGCAAGTTCTCCAAAATCTCTAGCAGGGCTATCTGTATTGTCTGGTTGATCTGGTTGGGGATTTCGGGCTGTACTGCCTTCTAGTTCTGGTTGGGATCCTTCTGATGCTGAGTAATCAGCAAGTCTTGATGTAATTACTTCTCTTCCTGTCCAAATGCTGGTGATAACTGGTTCTTCTGTAGTGGCAGAGGTTGATATTGGGTCAAATGTATCCAGTTTGACTGTGGGTTCTTGTGAGCTGAAAAGTCATATTGATTTTGAAATATTCCCAGTTGAGTCCTCAAATATAATGTGCCAGTTCAATGGAGACAAATTACAAGGTTGGGGGTTGGTGTAATTTGGCTTGAGCCCCCAGTTGCTTTGTCAAAAAGCAACAAAATGTTCTAAGATTCCTGAGGTCCTTGGTGTTTAGTGGTATAATAGTCAAAGTCTGGATACTGTATAAGTGATTTCCTTTTTGGGATAAGTTCTTGAATATAGTGGCAATTTGTCTGTGTGTGTGAATGGGTTTCCTTCTTGGGTTAACTGGGAATGGCAGAATTTTATATATAATGCGACAATCTCTGCATAATGATCTCTATATAGCATGATGATTTCCAAAAGTATGTAATTTCTTATAGGATGATTTTGGTGGACTTCTCAATTTGGGTGTGGGTTTACTGAGAATAGTACTGGTAGTGAATAACTTGATAACTGGGGCTCACTGGAATGATGAATAATTTGGAGGTCACAGATTCTTCCTAAATCAGTAATTCTTCTGAAAAATAACTTGGATGGCATGGATTCTTCTGGGAATACAGATAACTTGAAAACGGCAGATTCAACTAGGAATATGATGGCACAGATTCTTTCTGAATCAGTGGCTTCAACTGAGAATACTACTTGGATTCCTGGCAAGTTACATCAAAGACTGGCTTTATTTGTGTGGGGTTATGTCATAGACTGGCTCTACTGTGAAGTTGCATCAGAAAGACTGGCTTGTGGCAAGAAAGGCGGGCTCTCTGGGAATATGGCAGAAAGGGCGAAAATCTTCAGGCTTATCTGGCAAGCAAACCAATAACAATAATTCCAAAAGCGGCAAAGTTCTTCACTTGAACTTGGCAGCAAAATCTTCAAGCTTTGTATTGGAAAGTAGACTGGAGTGGGGAAATAAGCTCACAATCTCCTAGCAGTGGCTGTAGAGTTCCTCTCAAAGTATGGTAGGCAGACTTGTCTTTTGCTTTGAATTTCGGACTGAGATTTATTCACTCTTGTCTCTGGGGTATTTTATACAAGTTGGTTGCTATCTGGTTAACTATAGAATACTATTTATGGGGTGACATTCACTGTCAGGATGACAGCTGCTGTCAGGGTGATAGCCACTGTCAGGGTGATAGCCACTGTTCACATTATTTCCTTCTTTGGCTATCTGGTTATTTATACATTTTCTATAGAAATAGTTACTGGTTACTATGCTGTACTAATGTTCATGTCACCTGGTTGGGTTTTGAGATTGCTACGTTTTGTGGTTCATCACAATAGCATAATTTTGATGGTATTATGGTTCTGTTTAAAGACTAGTTTAATTTTATTTCATATAGTTTCAGCAGAAGAAATAGTAATTTCTGGTTTCAGAAGGCAAAAGAGATCTTTTAGCTCCAAATTCTCAATAACTATAAAAGGCTAGCTATTATGGATTATTCAGTAAACAAGCTTTTCTTAAAATAATAGTATGGAGAATTTTAGCTAATTCAAATAATATAAAGTAGCAATAAATTAATAAGAAAAAAACAAAAAAAAAAAGCAGACAAGTTATATAAAAATATACTTACAAAAATAATAACTCTATCTCTTCTCCTCTTTGATAACTCTTATGATATTTATCAAAATGTACTTACAAATTCATTGTTGAATCACCAATAGCCTTATATGATACTTTACAGTGGTTATATTTAATTCAGACATCTTTATTTTTCTTATACTTCTTTATAAACTCCTTCTAAATACCAGAGCATTCTTATACTTTTTCTATTTCTTTCTCAGACTATGATGAGACTGCACTTGTAACTATACTTGTTGAAGCTATATCTGATATCAAGACTGTTATTATAGTATCCTCTATAGATAGTGGTATGTATAAAAAGTACATTAGACATGCTTGATTACTTTGAGAGAATGTGTATTATTATGAGTTAAACTATATATATGAATTACTATATTTAGATTTGAATCAAATTGATTTGATTTGAATTGTAACTTGATTCAAATTATAACTTGATTTAATTCAAATCAAATTGAATTAGTACTTGATTCAATTCAAATTGAATTAAATTAATACTTAATTCAAATTGAATAGAATCAAATTGATGCTCAATTCAATTTGATTTGATTCATTAGGAGTATTACTCTCTCTATACTATAGCTCAACATTCTACTGCTCCACTTAAGTTCTTCAGTACTTTTAGCAGATTCTTCTCCTCTATCTTACTCTTCTTCATTCTTATTATCTTGCAGATAAAAGCTCTCTACATTATCACTGAAGGCCAGTCTCAGATCTTCCTTATAGTCTCTTTCTCTATAAGTTGAAGATAAATATCCATATTCCCAGTTCTGAAAGATATCCCCTCCCAAACTTAGAACCCAATATCTACTATATCACTATACTCTACTATTATCTTCTCTATCCTCTGCCTTATCTCAGCAGTCATCACTGTAGACATTTTTTTCACCAAGAGCTATACTATTCTAGAGTCTCACTGTAAGCATCTTATTATTAGTACTATTATCTTACTAAATATCAACTCAGTCTTCAAAGTTTTCTCCAATGGTCCTACTTCCTTAAAGTCCATCTCAATTCTCTTCAGCCTATATAGAAACTTTACTGAAGTTACTCTAGATAGCTACTTTGAGATCAACCTCAGAATTATCTTTGTTATTACTACCAGCCCTCTGAAGTACAATATAATAGTGAATTCTGAGATTAACTTCTTGAGTAATAGTATCACTGCCAGGTCCATCACTCTATTTACCAGGTCTCCTTTCCTTTTTTAGCCCTTCTGCTCAATCCTGTTATTAGCTATCACATCTAGATTTTTTTCCAGATTCTTAGTTATACTATCATTAGCAGCTACCCCTCCTCTCTCAGCCCCAGCCCCTTTAGCCTCTATGCTTACTCCTCTAGGCAGAGGACCTCTAGCCCTCTCCTGGCCCAGTCCACCTCTACTGCCAGTCTCACTAGTCTGAGTATCTACTGACCAATCTCCCATCTTCACCTTATCAACAAAGCTTACAGACCCTCATCTACCCCTACTCTCACCTAATACTGATCATTCTCCAGACTTCCTCTGACCACTTGCACTACTGAAAGAGTTCATTTTCAGGCCATAACCTCTTCTAATATACTGTCACCCAAAGGCCCCAGATCTACCAGACCCAGTAAGCTCATCAGAACTCTTACTTATTGCTATATTATTATGACCTTTTCTCTAAATACTATATTGAAAGTATTATCAAAAGTTTGTATAATATGAATAATAGTAGAGAGAGAGTTAGATACTATTCCTTCTCTCTTTAAGACAATCAATAAGATCATTTTTTAAATATTATAGAAATCTTTAAGAAACTATTATATATGTATAGTAAAAATACTCTAAGGAGTTATCTGAGCTATATACTATCTAGTAGTACTCTCAAATAAATCAAATCAATTTTAATTGAATTGAATTGGAGGTCATTTGAATTGAATCAAATTGGGGATTTTTCAATTCAAATAAAGTTCAAATCAAATTGAATTCAAATCAAATTGAGAGTCTGATTTGAATTTTATTTTTTGAAATATAATAACTTAATGAAATCATGTCCAAATTTAATAATTACTAGCTTGTTAGATTCCTCTTATATAGAGGAATCTAACAAGCTAACAATTATTAAATTTGAATATATTTTCATTAAGTGTTATTACATTTTAAAAAATAGAGTTCAAATTGAATTTTGAATTAAATTAGACCTTTGATTCAATTTATTGAGAGCACTACTATCCAGTCAACTACTTTAATCATTATATTATTTGAAAATTCAATTAATAAATACCTGAGCCCCTAGAATTAAAAGAGAAGATACTTTTAGAAAAAGCTCCTAAGAAATCTTTCTATTCTGAGATCTCTGAGGATAATTATAAATCAGAATCAGAAGAAGATATTTCCACCTCTAGGTCTAGAATCTATCATCATCTGTTCACCTTTAAGCCTTCCTTGGTTTGGAACTTATTATAAAGAATGATTGATATTAGCCTCTTTCTCTGCTACTATACTAATTATAATATTTTGATAGATAACCTTTTAAGTCTCTTTTTTATAACTTTTATCCCCTCTATCTCAGATTGGTTTGCTATACCTATTACAGGGCAGTGAGAGGGAGGTAATGATGATGAGTTATCTCTTTATTAGTATCAGATCAATATTTTTTTTTTTTTTTTTTTTTTTTACCCTTATGGATTTTCCTAAGTAGCTGCACTGTCTGCGAGCTTGGTGGTTGAAAAGGGCTATTGAACTGCAGGGAGGAGATTGGGTGCCACTACTGCAGAAGGTATGGGAGATAAGGTTCTCCCCTTGGGGGTCCTCAGGAGATTTGCTCTCTCTGGTGGATCTGACTGGAAGTCGACAGCTTCAGTATAAGGGCTTCTAGTAGGGGGTGGTGGATGGAGCACACCGGATAGGACTGTACTGGTGAGGCAATGAGGGAGAGGTACTGTGGGGTCCAGCTATGTGGCAATAGGATAGACTCCTTCTGGGGGGTGTTCTGCTTACTGAGTTTGATATTGGTGATAGAGTGGAGTATCAGCAGAGTCTTGGCCAGGACCTTTGGCCGAGTAGCTAGCAGGCTGTGGAGATTGGCAAGGAGTGGGACTGGACAGGTGTCTGGTCATAGAGTGCTGAGGTATAGCAGTGGCTTCCTCCTAAGTTCTGAGTAGTATGGTGGCAGTTGCTGAGGAGGAGTGTTATATTGAATTTCCATGCTGGACATCTGGTGGAGGGTGGCCATTTCGATTGTGAGGAGTGTTATAATGTAGGGTAAGCTGGGGGATTTGTGCAAATACCTGAACATTAGCTGAGAGAGTGTGAAGTTCTGGAGAACTTTTGGATAGTAGTAGGGAATTGGCTGGGTATGGAGAGGAGACCAGATGGAGAGAGAGGTTGCTGTGAGAATCTGAAATCTCAGCTAGTAGGTGGTGTGGGCAATGGTTGGCTCACTGTAGAGTGGGTGTTAGCAGTGTGGATAGGGCTGGCTGGACATTGGCTCTTTGTTTTTGAGGAGGAGCAATAGATAGGTTTGCAGGAGAAGTTGTTAAGATGGGAGGGGTTGATGGGGAATCTGCTAACTAAGTGGTGGGTGGGTTGGGGTCCCCAGGGTGGGAAGTGTTGTTGTCTGGTAGAAGGAATCTGTAAACAGAGTGATGGGTGAGTGGAGATAGTATTAGACAAAGTAGTTTTTTATTGAGTGAGGGTGAGAGAGGGAGGCCCCTCTAGGGGGATTGGATAGGGTTGGGCATTATGTATTATTTAGATGATAGACAGTGTTTAATAAAGGGAGAAGTCTAAGTGACTATAAAAAAAAAAAAAAAAAAAAAAATTTACTTTTTTATAATTTCTAATATCTCTGGCTATGTCTGAGATATATCTATTTTAATATAGCACTTTCTTTCTTTTGCTATCATCAATAAGATATTGTCTTGATATATATATTACAGGATATATAGGAAGTCAGCTGACCTTGGGTATCAAGTACCAGTAAAGGTTCTAGCAGATCCTTAATATCTATAATAATTCCTCTAAGCTTTAGCAAACTTCTCAGTAAGTATGGTTCTGATATAAATAATTACTTTTTAGATAATATCAGAATGAAAAAGGAGATAGTTATTATAGATAAGTAGAAGGGTAATTATAGTAGACCAATCAGATATCAGGTTAGTGATAGTTATCAAAACTAATGTATATATTACATTAATGAGATCTTCTAATTGATATAGATAATTAGATAGTAGATATTACTCTCAGTAGCTCTCAGTAATATATGAGATTAGGTTTTAGTCATTTAGAGTTATATATTAGAGAGTCTGAGGTTACCTAGGTCAGACATTTAGACTATACTTAACTGGAACTAAGAACTGATATAGTAATACATATAATCAAGGCCTATAGGCTTGAGTAATGAGATATTGGAGGTCTTCTCTTACCTTATATATAAGTTCTTTACTTATCCTGCTAGAGAGAACTAGATTCTATCTATTATTTTATATTTTTTAGAAAATTTTTTCTTTATCTATTACTCTATTTAAAATGGTAGGAGCTTTACTATCTAGCTTTAGTATAGTTTTATATATATATTAGAGTTTTAGATATATACTTTTAGTTATTAGTATATAGTTATTTTTTCTCTAGTAGTGGAGAGAACATAGTATGCAGAATGAGGTATAGACTAATAGCCCTACTATATCTAATATAGTAGAGCTACTGGATAATAATAAGCTTAAGTTAACAAGAATATATATAGTATTTAGAAAGAGAGGAGAGAGGGAGAGAGAGGGAGATAGAGAAATATTTTAGCCTATATTGTCTAGATTCTCTTCTAATAAAAATCTGTAGAATATAGAGTCTATTTAAAATAACTAGTCCTACTCCTATATATTTGAAGAAGCTCAAAAATATACTCTCATACTCCTGATGTCTATTTCTAATAAAGAAGATAACTAATGCTCCTTTCTCCACTACCTTACCAGTCATAAGGTTTGGTAGGCAACCTTCCAAGTCCCCTTTCCCCTATTATTACCTCCTCTACCTTGGGTTGGTTTGCTGTGCCTGCATAGGCATGGTGGGAGGAGGGCAATGGTGATGAGTTGCCCCTTTATTGGTATTAGATCAGTGTCTTCTCCACTTTTTCGTGGTTTCTGGTGTCTTTGGCTGCATTTGGAGTACATCTGTTTTGGTGCGGTGCCTTCTTCCTTTTGCCATCGCCAACAAGGTGTTGTCTTGGTGTGTCTCAGGCTATGTAGGGAGTCGGCCAACCTTGGGCATCAAGTGCTCAGTGTAGGTTACCTGCAGGTCCTTGGTATCTATGGTGGGGCCCTCTGGCTTTGGCAAGCTTCCCGGCGAGCATGGTTCTGGCATAGGTGACTGTTTTTTGGGTGATGTTGGGATGGGAGGGGAGATGGCTGTCACAGATAGGAGGAAGGGCGATTACGGTGGACCAGTGGGGTACCAGGCTGGGGGTGGTCATTGGGGCTAGGGCAGACAATATTTCAGTGGGGCCTTTCGATTGGCTGGTGGGGGGTGGGGTGGTACAGGGGCCGGCATCCTGGCTGTACCCAACTGGAACTGGGAGCTGATGCGGTAATGCAATCAAGGCCTGCAGGCTTGGGGAGTGGGACCTTTCTCATTTGGCAGTACCTGACTGGAATCAGGAGCTGACATAGCAATGTGATTGAGGCCTACAGACTCAGGGAGTGGGAGTGGGGTCTTTTCCGGCCCTAGCCCATGTGTAAGTCCTTTGGGAAAGGTGCTGCATGTAAGTCCTTTACTCACCCACTTTGAATCTACTTTGCTCTCTGTTGGTTAGTTGGGGGGTTTTTCTTTGCCTTGGGCTTTCTTTTGGGGTTTGGAGGGCTATTCTTTATTTAGTCCTGGCACTGCTAGATCTGATGCATAGGTGTGCTCTCACATATAAATGATGATCCAGCCCTGGTGAGCAGATAAGTCTAGTCTATATCATGGGAGTTGATGTAGCTAGTGTTCGACAGGCATAGCTGGAGCGGTGGGACTGCTGGACAATTTAGTAGCCTAGGTTAATGGGGGGATATTGTTCAGTGGGTAGTGGGGGAGAGTTTTGGCCTATATAGTCTAGGTTCCCTTCCAATAAAAATCCGTGGGACTATGAGTCTGTTAAAAA
>RBNI01000685.1:0-27839 GCA_003990745.1 Jimgerdemannia flammicorona | reverse complement strand
ATCTTCAAGGATCTCAGCCAACAAAAAGTCAATGCAACCTTCGGCCAGCTGGCAGAAATCCCCACATTCAGGCAGCAAATGAGATTTGGACTTGCAGAAACCACCAAGGAGCAAGGTTGGAAGATAACAGAGGCCAACAACATTCAAGAAGACTCTGGAGAAGAAAGTGAAGACAACTGTAAGACTTCTGCCTATGCAACCTGCCAGATTGAAGATAGAATCTTTGAAGCCATCATAGACACAGGAGCAGGAGGATGTCTCCTCAGTAAGAAGGCAGTAGATCGCTTAGGATGGGAGATCGAAGAAGTAACCAAGCTAGTATTCGTCACAGCAGACGGTACAAGAGCCACCCCTCTGGGAAAGATCTGAGATGTTCCCATCAAGTTTGGAGGAGCAACCATCCTGGTTGATGTGATTGTAACCAATGCAACCAACTACGACATCCTCATTGGCAACCAGTGGCTTCACAAAGCCAGAGCAATAATCGATCTAAATGCACAGAAGATACAAATTGTCTACCGAGGATAAAAGATGCGAATCCCTATCAATGTTAACAAAGGAGTGCTTCCCAAGATGGAGGAAGAAGAAGGTGAGCAAGAGGAAGCCTATATGGTAACCATGCAGAAAAAGAAGAAGAAAGTCGGATGGATGAGTGAGGAGGAATGGTGCAAGAAGATTGCAGAAGGATATGCGCTACAAGGAGTCTGCCCCCACAGAATCAAGATGTACTGTATGGAGCATGTCAATGATTGCTACCAATGCATTGGTAGAATCAAGAAGATCCACTATGAAAGAAAACGGAAGGTTCTCAAAGAACAGGCCAGAAGAAAAAAAGAAGAGGAGGAAAATGACGAACCACCAGCCCTCCTAGAAGACAGTGATGATGAAGAAGAGATCAAGGTCAAGATTCGGAAAATCCATCCTGATACAGTTCTACCAGAATATAAGTCAAAAAATGCAGCCGGAATGGATATCGCCACAGTGGAGGAAACCGTACTGGAGCCCCAGACAACCACTCTACTCGCAACTGAACTAGAGATGACCATTCCAAAGAACCACATCGGAATTCTCAAGACAAGAAGCAGCCTGGCAAAAAGTGAAATTACCATTGAAGGAGGAGTCATCGATTCGGACTATATTGGGGAAATACTACTCATCACTAGGAATCACAATCCTACCATTCCATTCCCAGTCAAGAAGAAGGATCAGCTAGCACAGATGCTGATCTTTCCAGTTCTACAACCAAAGATCATAGAAGTCAAGAAGTTGCAGGAAACAGGAAGAGGAAGGAAAGGATTCGGATCCACAGGAAGAGGAGTATTTGCCAGCACCAAAATCACCGAATTAGATCACAAGAAGGAGGAAACCACAACCAAGTACAGCTATACTATTGGGAATGAGTTTCCACTCAAGAAAGAACTCAAGAAGATACTCTACGAATTCGAGGATGTCCTTGCCACAGATCTCAAGGATATCAAAGGAAAGACCCCACACTACTACCATAATGTAGATACAGGAGACACTGAACCAATCTATCAGAAAGCAAGACCCATCCTGCCAGCCTACCGTGAATGGCTCAGAGAAGAAATCAAGCAGATGGAAGAAGCCGGTATCATCAAAGAAGCCAGTAGTCCTTGGGCTTCACCAGTCGTACTAGCCCCGAAGAAAGGAAGTAAGCCAGGAGAATTTGCACCAAGACTCTGTACCGATTATAGAAAGCTCAACTCGATTACCAAGAAGGATCGCCAACCACTACCCCTTATCAGCGACATTCTCGTAACTCTGGGAGATGAGGCACAGTACTACAGCACCTTGGACTTATACTTGGGATTCTATCAAATTGGTCTCACAGAAGCAGCAAGTGAGAAATCAGCTTTCATCACCCCAGATGGAACCTATGTCTACCTACGAATGCCATTCGAAATGTGCAATGCACCAGCAAGCTTCCAGCAAATGATGAACAAAATCTTTCGCTATGACATGGGGAGATAGATGATGGTTTATGTGGACGACGTAATCATCTACAGCAAGACAGCCGAAGAACATCTGCAGCACATCCAGCAGATGATGGAAAGGTTGAGGAAGCATAGTCTTTACATCAAACCAAAGAAATGCAAGTTTGCGGAAATCAAGATTTCCTACCTTGGACATGTCATTAACTGAGATGGAACATACACGGACCCCCTCAAGATACAGGCAGTAGCAGCATATCCAAGACCTACTACAGTCACTGAAGCCCAAGCCTTCATGGGACTTGCCTCCTACTATTGCAGATTTATTAGAGGATTTTCCAATATTGCAAGCCCAATTTACGAACTCAACAAGAAGGATATCAAGTTCCAATGGACTGGCAGGCAACAAAAAGCATTTGATGAACTCAAGGTCAGGCTGACCCAGGCACCCATCCTTAGAAGACCTGATTGGACTCAAGAATTTATCCTATAGACAGATGCAAGCGTACAAGGACTTGGAGCAGTCCTGGCCCAGAAGAAGGACAAAGTAGAGTATGTCATCGCATACCTAAGCCGAGGAACCAGAGGAGCTGAAAAAGAATATGAATCCTACAAGTTAGAATGCCTTGCAGTCATCTAGGCTATAGAAAAGTTCCACTACTACCTCGCTGGAAGACACTTCACTATCCAGACAGACCACTCAGCCCTCACCTGGCTACTGACCACTGGACAACCCAAAGGAATCTATGCCAGATAGATCATGAAGTTACAAGCCTATGATGTAACAATTGTACACCGCCCAGGAAGAACCAATGCCAATGTAGATGCCCTCTCATGGACACCCTGAAATACCTCCAACCAGCAAATCAATCATGAATAAGGAACTCTACTACAGAATCATCACCTACCTGGGACAGTGAAAGATGCCCTAACATCTAGAAGAATGGACACAAACAATTATCAGCAGAACATGGAAACAATTTGAAACCAATGGAGAAACATTGAAGAAAGGAAAACTACTAGTCATACTCGATCACAAGAAGGAACAAGCAATGAAATCAATACACGAACTTGGCCATCTATGTAAGGGGGTTGCTTTTTAGGGTAACCGTTACGTAGTTCTGGAAGGGTTTTCTGAAAGTTCTAGATATTCTGGAAGACCGTTTTCTTATGGTCAAGATCAATTTCGTATGGAGTACGTCCTCTACGCTTATTGATTTCAAGATCGGGTTGACGTCTCAACCAAAGTCCTTTCAGTGGACTTAGTTCTGGATGTTCAGGATTTTCTATATTTCAGGAAGTTCAAGAAACTAAGGCCAGCTTAGTTGAATTGGCGTATCGCTGCAGACAATACCCAATTAGGAAATTTCGTGACGGGGTTAGGAGTAGGACCTAATGGGGAGCAGATTTACTTAAGAGTGGTTTGTGGGTTATTATATAGGTTTATTTGCTATTCATGATATTGCTATACTAGGAGTAGTTTGTGTGAAGGGGTATTGTGGAGAAGTGCTCAGGAGTTGTGTTCGGATTGTTCAGGTCTGAGATTCTGAGGTCTGGGGGAGGGGATATTTATACTAGTGAGGGGCTATCTAGACTATGCTAAATATGGATGTAGCACTAAGTGCTTTGCTGAGTCGGAATGCAGTCACGTAGTACAAGTGTGATCTGACATGTCAAGAGATCGTCTGACTGCTGAGTCAGTTCACAGTCATGTCATACAAGGCTAATCTAACTATACTATGACTGCTAGGCTATTTATAGGTTTAGGCGCTGTCTGGGTAGTCTTTAATGATATCACCATCGATGACATTATCTCTGATGAAGTAGTCATCTAAGAAGAGTGGTTCGCAGATTACTTCTCCTTGTTGGCTAAGGTAATAATACATTGGGACTTTATCTCCATCCCACAGGATAGCATCATCTGTCTTGTATGCTGGATAAGGTGTTGGTGGGCAAAGAAGGGGTGTGTTGTCTTCGCTTCCATCGGATTCGCTATCTGTATACCTTCTATAGGTTACCACACTATGAGTCACGGGGTTGTAGTAAGCTGGTGGTTGTGATTCATGTCGCTCGTACTCGGGTGGTGGAGTGGTTGGTTCAATCTCGAGGGTTGTCTGAAGATACAGGTTGTGTTCTCCAGTCTCTTCATTGTAGTTGAAGTAATCGGGGGTGAACGCAGGTTGGTATTCATGCCAGTGGTCATTGTCCCAATAAGTCTCGTATGTGGTTATGAACTGTTGTAAGTTCATCGGCAGAGTTGGCGGTATGATCAGAGTTGGAAGAGATCCTTGGCTTGAGGTCATGTCGGCGTCAGAAGGATCATTGTCTTCTGCTTCGTCTTTGTCGAAGTTAATTATATTGTAGACGTCCTTCATGGCATATCCAACTTGGGGCATTTGCAGGATGTGGTCATTGGGGTGCGGGAAGGTTCTGTCTATGGTTTCAACGTACTCAAGGTACTTGTGGTTGAGTTCTTGTATCATGTCGTCGATTTGGCCGTAGGACAGGGTAGCAACCATTTCGCTGGTAGTAGCTCAGAGGTGGGGAATAAAGGTGCTGTACTCGTAGAAGAGCTCTCGGTGTTTGCAGGCGATGAGTTTCTGGTGTTGGGATATCTGGGTAATATCTGTATCATGGTGGTGTTCAATCATGTCTTCCAGGAGGCGGCCGATCTGGTAGTAGCTTGAGATTTGTCCAATCCGGTGGGCCTCGTTAAGCATGTTCAGGGCATTCCATTGGGCTTCCACAAAGTAGAGAGGTGCTTGGCTGTAGATATTCATGAGGGGCAGAGGGGGTGTAGCTCGGTTGACAATGGCATTCCAAATGTCAGTGCAGATGCGGTTGTAGATCTCAGTAGTCATGTTTGTATATTTGGAAGTGTGGTTGTTATTTATTTTGGTTCTCTATTTCGACGTATCTCAGAGCTCGGTATATATGTATCTGTTCTTGATTGGTAAGATTCTGTTTGTGTGAATCTTGTGTTTCGTGACTTGGTATTGACTCAGCTTTGTGCGCTGTGACTTCTGTTTGACTCAGCTTCATGATCTTGCAGGTAATTTCCAGATTTGTTCGGAGGTCGCATGTGATTTCTGTGGCTTGGAGGTTGTGCGCTTACAATTATCACCCTTCCTCCTATCTGTGACAGCCATCTCCCCTTCTATCCTGACAACACTCAAAAAGCAGTCACCTATGCCAGAACTACACTCACCGGGAAGCTTGCCAAAGCCAGAGGGCCCTACCACAGGCACTGAGGACCTGCAGGTAACCTATACTGAGCACTTGACGCCCAAGGTCAGCCAACTCTCTATGTAGCCTGAGACATACTGAGACAACTCCTTGTTGGCGATGGCAAAAGGAAGAAGGTACTGTACCAAAACGGGTACACCCCAGACACAGCTGAAGGTACCAGAATCTGCGAAAAAGTGGAGGAAGCACCGATCCAATACTGATAAAGGGGCAACTCATCACCATTGCCCTCCTCCCACCATGCCCCTGCAGGCACAACAAACCAACCTGAGGTAGAGGGGGTAATACTAGGGGAAAGGGGACTCGGAAGGTTGCCTACCAAACCTTGTGACTGGTAAGGTAGTGGAGAAAGGAGCTACGCTTGACTCCTTTCTGATGAATGATCTCTGTCGTGGGATGCTCAGTGTGAATTTCCGCTTCATCAAATAATGGTGAAGTCGGCAGTGAAGTTGACTCGCATGTAGTCCACTGTGCCTTTTAATTGAGATTGCTTTCACAAGGCTTTCTCAAATCTATGTTCAGTCAACTAACCTTTTGATCTGCATGAATTGGATAGAGCGGGTGGCGTGGAGTAAACAATGCCCAATCTGATGCTTTGACCCTTGTTCAGGGAAACTTTTTTTTTTTTTTTTTTTTTTTTTGAGCACACAACAATTTTGCTAACGATAAACTCCCGTGAAAATGGAAACATTCTGTCTGAGGATAGGCGACCATCGTGCGTAAAGTCAAATAACGCAATAATATTTGCTCAGTAAAAATAAATCCTGCAAAGAGGCATCCCTCCTTAAAGCGCAAATCCTAGAATGGCCTGGTTTTTTTTTCAGGGCCCAATTTGGAAAAAAAAACCCGTTTTAGACGCCGCAAACGAAAACTTTCTAGGGCGGGGAAAATTTTTTTGTTTACACCCGCACTGCTTTTCACGCACGCCGCAAATCACAAACTCGACTGTGAGTATTACAACGCATGCTTTCGGCTTTATAAGTGCCTCTAACTATCTTGTTTTCTGGCTCACCTCTTTCCTTCACATCACACATCAGCTACAACGACAGCCTCTATGAGTCACTTTTCCATTTCCGAATATTTCAAGCTCCTCGACAACGGTCAGAGGCAGTGTCTTCATTGTGAAAATAAAACGTACAAAACTACCGACGATGAAGTCTTACGCAATCATATTCTCACGAAGCACCCCGCGATAATCAACACACCGGTGAGCTTATTATTTTTGTTTCGGTATCATCCTTTCTGCGCTTGCTTCCTAACGGCCGTACTTTTTTTCTAACAGCCCGTTCCTCCACGGCCACAGCTGGATAGTCAGCTCGACTTAATGGAGGTGTGTTTTGTTTTCATACCGATTCTGTCAAGGCTTCTGAATTTGTTTCTAACGACCCGCTCCTCTTTTACGGCCACAGGTGGGTAGTCCGATCGCCGGGAGTGCTACGCAGGTGTGTTTTGTTTTCTTACCGATTCTGCCAAAGCTTTCTGCATAACCGTCCCTCCCTCCTTCACGGTTTCATAGGTCGGAACCTCGTCATCAGCTATGCAACCGCCCTCTCCCACCGAAATTCAAGGCTTGAACACAAAACAACTCATCGATTACCTTCGAGACAACCTACCTTTGGACGATGACGACTTGGGGCTCTTGACCAGAAATAAGATCACCGGCAGGAGGTTCCTGACACTGAAACAAGTGGAATTAGAACGATGGGGTATGGCCGGTGGACCAGCAAAGGATATCATCGAATATATCGCCCAATTGAAGGGTACTCGTAAGTAATTCAAGGTTCGCGTTCATTTTTTGTCCTGCATATTCGACCATTTGCTCATCTACTGTTTGTTCCTCACTACCTTTCATCGCCACTCCAACTCATCATACCGCTCTGCTTACTCTCTCAACTTTTGCTGCTCACGCCCTCACTCACCAACACCCCCATCAGCTGCCCAAGGTACGTTTGCTCTATTCTGATTATGCACACTCCTTGCTCACTTGCTCTTTCATTTCTGACCGCCGTCTCCTATTTCTCATTTCGCTCGCTGTTCTACCCATCCCATTCATAACTCATCCTCGCCACATCATCATCGCCCGCACCTCGTCATCACCACTCACGTGATCTCTTCGCTTCTACGTCTACGTCACCGTCATCCTCACGTGATCGCCTACGTCACTCGCACCCCACTTACGTCACATTAGCTGGCCAAAAGCGGCCTTCAGAAGGAGGTATGTCTACTAAGTAACAGAAAGCTTTCTCCTTTCTGGGCTCATAAATCTAACTAAATATTGTTTGCAGAGGAGTCCGATGCCAAGAGGAGACCATTAACCCGTAAGAATTACTTTTGCTTTGCATTGCAGCGCCTCTCCTGTTCAGATCTCTAATCAAACGTTGTTCCACTAGTCGAATCGGCCATCGAGAAGATTCTAGAGGGTATCCACTTGCAACCACAATCGCAAACTGACAAGGCTGAGATGCCGCTCCAGGACCGTGACTTCACAAACCCAACTTCCATTATTAAGGATAACATAACCCATCGGCTTAATGGATCGGTGTCTAAGGCAGATTTCATGATCCTCGTTAGTGGAGGGGCCCCAGGGATTGGTATATTGGTTTTTTTTTTTACTTCCTAAGATAATTATATGCAACTGCTCATCCGTCTCTGAAACTTGCATATAGGTAAAACTCGGTTTGGCCAGGGGCTTTACAATCACCTCCAGAGCCATTTGAAAGTCCCCGAATGGAAACAGCCGCGTTTCGAATATCTCTATCTGGACTTCGGGAACGGCATCAAGCTCGACAAATACGACGGCGATTTTAGCGCTATGGTGATCATCGGCCTGCGCATTGCTTACACGTTCTTCGTCGACGGGCAATATGACATGCCGTTTGTTAACTTTCGGGATCGTGCCATGCCTCACGCCGAACTTTTCAAGGTTGCCAATGTCCTCAACTACATTGAAGATCGACTACGTCTCCAGAACAATCTCCCACCCAATCAGCCCGTCTTCGTATTTCTCCATATCGACGAATTCCAACTGATCGATGCTTGGGACCGGCATATGGAGGACGTGCAAGAAACGCTCTTCTACAATATGATCGGAGATCTTGCGCCATTTATTCTACCTACCAAAACTCCCAAGTTCTTTGTACAAACATTCCTCTCGGGGACGGCGCCGTCCGCTGTAATCAACGTCAAAGAGGCCTCCAGGATTTCGTTCGAGTTCGTCCCGTGTCCGCTGCTGTCAATGAAATCTAGGATTGCTATTGCGGATCATTTCGCGACGGAATATAACGCACCGATGGTGGGCGACCAGTACAAGTGGAAGCTTTGTAAACCGCTCCTTCAACTCCTTGACGATACCGGAGGGTTGCCTCGCGCCCTTCAATACCTCTTCGCCGTCTGCTTTAACTACGGCGGGGAACAGTTCTTTCGTTCTCTCGAAACGCAATCCTTCAACAAAATTTTTTATTCGACCCTGGATCGTCTCCAAGGTGCCTACAACATAATCAAGCGTGTGAAGGAAAATCGGAGGCTGGCCCTGGAGCTCTTACATCATTGCATCGATGCAATCCCCGTCGAACTCGATGATTGCCTGGATCCGAACGCACCCAAAGACACCATCGCAAACCTGGAGCGAGACGCACACATCATTCTCAGTCGCCACAAAGATACCCCAAAGTATATCATCAATATGCCGTTCTTTTTCCTCTATACCTACAACTACACCTTGGGTATCGTGCCACCTCCACTCGAAAGGACATTCCAGGTGGACCATACTATGTATTGGCAAGAATGGGAGCTGTTCGTGGCGCACTACGAGGCATTTCGTAACAACCTGCTCATTCGTCGCGGCTTTCAACAACTGCCCCTGGAGAAACTGTATCGCGGCGCTTATGGGAAAAAGGAGACTTTGGAGACTGTCGTGGCCCTAACGAATCTCTCGGTCCGTACATCCAACGAACAATTCCCGAACTCTACAAACCTGACGGACAAATCCGATGGGACAAAGATTGACTGGAAAGCTGGGGATGTCATAGTCGTCAACGGAGCTTCGGCTGAGTTCGGAGATTCTTTCCTCGTTAGGAATCTCTCGGACGGCACCGAGGTCCTTATCAGCACACAAGACAAATGGGATTACGGCGCGGCGTCAATCAAGGAGAATACCTGGCTGAAGGAATTCAACAAGAACATAAGCTCCCTCACGAAATCAGCTCTCTCTATCGACCGCGTCATCACGATTGTTTTCACTACACAACGGTTAGATCGCAATTTAAAGGATGCTCCAAATCTGCCGGATGATTGCTTGCTTGTGACGAAGGAGAAGTTCGAGACATATTTCGGTCCCGTCTTCTCGTCGCGTGCAACGTTTGCCATCGCCGCGGCCATTAATCCCAACTTTTCGGATCTGAAAAGATTGCAGACCATCTACGGTGTTGGCGACGTTACTTCAGCGCAGATTGCTCAGAATCGGCCATACCGTAACGAGGAAGATCTCCGCACGAAGATTCCGTGGCTTAAAAGTCGAAGCATCGATCTTTCGGGTCTCACTTACTTCCCGTTCGGTGAATGATTTCTGGGAAGCCGTCCTTTTGAGGATGATTTTGAGGTATGCATTGTATTTGTATTGATCTATGAGACGCGCTGCCCGTTCTTATACGTGTTTCATGTTTCAGGTTCATGGGCTTTGCGAAATACGAGAGCATGGATTGTTTTAGAGTTTTTCTTTTTGCATGTGAATTGCTTTCGTTTATATCCCTTGCTCTCTCGTGTGTTTTCTTCTTCGCTCCTGTGTTTTCATCTTGCATATGTAGTGCTCGTTTGTTCAGCCGAAGGGATCGTTTACAGCAGAGGCTTTCATGTAATATGTTTAGTAATGCCGTTTTTGATCGATCATTAGTAGAATAGAATACCTAGCAAAAAATTATGTCAACCCAACAATGCCGAAATTCTACCGCTTATGTCTATTTTTCGTGCAAATGTAACAGAACCCAAACCACCGGTACTTACATGCATATATGAAATGTGTGCAAATGAATTGTACTATAATTAGTTTAGGTGGCTCCAAGCTAGATAAGCTCGAGTTTCTCCTTTTTTCAATAATAATCTTTTTGATCGACACGAGTGGTTTCATTTGCTCTGCATATTTTACCATCACTTCATGTAAAAGGGCTCAACTTTTATCTTGTGACCAAGATGTTCCCTAAATTGGTTGGGCGCGCCCAATCCATCGGCCAGCTCGTTACAATTGGAAAACATGCTGCTCATCAGTGGTTCGGAATTGAAGTTGGGTTATGCAAATGCTAGTGTTTGTCGTGTCGCCAATTACATTCTTGAGGCATAAATGTGCAATTACGTTGCGTGTGCTGTGCTTGTAAATATATTACCTTTTCTTGAATGTTTATCACTGCATGCTTTTGGGAAATTACGATCAGGTTGAACAGAACAGGAGTGCATAAGTGATATAGGACTATCCCTATATAAAATATGAATATGAAACTATGAAACTAATTTACATCAAGTCCACCATGGAACCGAAAAACTACAGCACAATCAGAAGTATTTTGAAAAGTGAACAAGGTGAAAAGATTGCTCCTTATGTCTTCAAAGTATCCGACACTAAAGCTATTCAAGAATATTTGGATAAAGAGAAAATCACCTATGAAATTTACCAACAATTATATGTCAATTCTAATAGAAGCATAAATACCACTTACCAAGAAGATATTTCTGGATGAAGTCAGCAGAAATTGAATTCTAAGAAGCGAGAATTACCAGAAACTTCCCAAGAACTGAGGAAAAAACGAAAATATTAAAAGAGTAAAAGATTGCATGAGTATACATTTAGGGGTATTCCTTTATATTTTTAATAAGCTATGTAGAAGAAACTTTACAAAACCAGGCAAACTGATCATAAAATATATTATATAGTTATGGTGACTGAATATGAAAAAGCAATTGAGTTCTTGAAAGTAGGCTGTAGTTGTGGTTGCTCTTCCAAAGTTCCCAAGGAAGTGTTTACTGAGATGCGTGAGGCTTTTCAAGCTCTTTCCAAATCAGAACAAGATATCTTTTTAATGGCTCAACTCAAAGTTATGAATGGTAGATCCATAAGCGCCAGCCACCATCTTAAGAAGAAAGTTTGCATTAATAAAAGAACTCTATATTGCTGAGATCGCAATACTTCTCTTTGTTAGAAAACCTATTTGAACATATTAGGAATTGGTAGAGCTCATTTTGAGAATGTACGAGATCATTTGCTAAAAAATGGTCTTCTCTCACGGCTCCATGGTAATACCAAAAGAATGCCCAAGTAAAAGACCAAGATGGTTATTGACAAAGATGTAGCTACTATGGTTAAGAATTTTCTTTTAAATTATACCAAAGTCCATGGGTTACCTAGTCCAGTCAGAAATATTAATCGAGTCACATAATCGGTTATCTTTTTACTAGCAGAAATGAGTTACAAGTCCATTTACTATGATTTTCTAGTTGACCTAGAAGAAGATAGTAGTTTGTGCAACCTCAAATATAATGCATTCCACAAATTGTAATATCAGCTAACTCCGCAAATCCAAATCATGAGTCCCTGAACCAATTTATATGATACTTATCAATACTTATAGAATGACTTACAATTCAAAGCTTATAAAGAGGAAGAGACCCAGGATTTATTAAAGAGATATAAAGAGCATCTCGCCAAAGCCAAGTTAGAATGAAATTATTATAGCAAAAACACAAAGTTGGTGGAAGAATGAAGGAAACTCATCAACCAGAATTATTCTATATTGAAGAGCAAGGCGCCATACTGCAGCATTGACATGGTTGCCCACTACAGTTATGACTGAGCTCAAAATGTTCATGTGCCTCATTCAGATCAATAAATCGACAAAGTGTATTATCTTAGTACCCATAAACTACATTTGTTTGGTATCCAGGATGAAGTGGTGCATGAGCAAATTAATTATATGCTGGATGAGAATGAACTTCTTGGAAAAGGTCTGAATGGTATACTTAGTCTGGTCTTCGATGGAATAAAGCAATTGAATAGAGGTGAGAAGCACTTGAAGGTTATTTGTGACAATGCAGGCAGACAAAACAAAAACAATACCACTATTTGGTTTTATTTATATCTGGTGATTTGCGGCTATTATGAAAGTATCGAGTTAAACTTTATGATTCTGGGCTATACTAAATTCAAGTGTGATAGTAGTTTTGGTCTGATCAAAAGACTCTATTGCAAAACCATGGTAGATTATATTGATCACATTGTAGATGTGGTGAAAAGGTCTAGCATTGTTGGGCTAAATAAAGCTTGACATTATAATGATAGTAAAGGTTTACAATACTTTGACATTGTGAGTAGTTTGGAAATCTACTTCAAAAAGCTACCTGGCATGCAAAAGTTTCAACATTTTCTTTTTACTAGTGGTAATCCTGGTATGGTCAAAGTTCAAGAAGCTGCTAATGGTCCATTTCAGGAATTTTCACTATTGAAGACTAAGAAATCTGAGGCTTCAAAAGTTAAAGAAAAAATTAAAACTTTGCCATTTCCAGTGCTGGTGCCTCCTCCTATGAAATATGAATGACAAGAATATCTTTATAATTTTATTCATCCATTTGTCAGAGATGAATTTAAAGATATTACTTGTCCAAGGCCAATCTTTACTGGCAATGAATAAAATATTTAGAATAAAATCAACTGCCTCCATTACCTCATCCCTCTTCTTTTGTCCTTTCTGTCATCAAGTTTAATAAGTTTAATCTTTCGATAAATATTGCTAGCTTTCTCTGCTTTTTAAAGTAAAAATACTAAAATTATTTATACTTAATTTAAAAAAATCAATAATAAAAAACCATGGTAAATATTTTAGAAGCACAAAAGCATGCAAATATGGAATTATTAAGTGAAATCAAAGTATTGAAAAAGCAATTAGCTGATAAAGAAAAAGAGACTGAACAACTAAAAGAAGATCTTAAAATAAAAATTTGGCATATAACTGGTCAGCCCACTGATACTTTTTGATATAAGAAATTAAATCAGAAATGATTAGATAAAGGCAAGTTAAGGATGGCAATAGACCCTAATGAAACTCAAGAATGAGCTAAAAATTATGAAAGGGTTTGACTTGACAACATTACAATTGAAGAGATATTAGAAGATTTTTGTAATTCCTCCAAGGAGTTAGCTTCAACCTGTGCTTACTATATTTCAGATTGAAGTAAAAGAGATTATCAACTAACTGAACAAAAGCAAGAGTATGAAAAGATGATTAAAGAATTGAATAAGTATAAAGAATAAATTGAAGTTTTGAAAGAAAAAACAATAGAACTTTTGTCAATTTATTCTGAAACAGCAGGCATAGATGACAGTCTTTGAGGTAAAGATGAGTTAGAAAAGGTGATTAATGAGGCTAAAAATTCTAGACTAAATGAGGCTATTTTCAAAATCATTGAAAAATTAGAAATAGATACCAAAACTCATTATGAATATATTGAAATTTTGGAAGTGTTGAATAGTGATGTGAAAAATGATTTGAGAGAACAAATAAATATTAAGTCAGAGTTATTAGAAAGTTTCCATGTGGGGATTGAAGAGGAAAAATCAAAAAATCAGAAACTTCAAGAAGTGATAAATAAGGAAAAGGAAACAATACAAGTAATTTGTAAAGAATTGGAAGAAGTAAAAAAGCAAAGTGAGGAATTAAAATGACAATTATATTTAGAAAAACCCTTGCCTTCTTTACCTAAAAAAGAAGTCAAACTCAAAAAGTTAGAAACAAAGATAAAAAGCAAGTTTTCACAATTAGCAAAAAAAGTTAAATCTCAAACTCAGAAGATGGTTGCTCAGATAGAGGTAAAGAGTAAGTAAGCATGAAAGGTTTACTTTATACAGTTTTGGAACTAGAGGAATGAAATCATTGAGCAACTTGTGATTTTTGTTCTAGATTGAACAAGACAATTTGTGAGATAAGAACTCATAATAGGATTACTGATAAGATAATCGCAAGTGATTGTGCTTGTGAAAGCTATAAAGAAAAACTTGGTAGAGAAGAGTTACCAAAATGTGAAAGGTGTGGAAGATTGCAAACTAAATCAAGATTCGATTTTAGTAGTGGCAAATATATTTGTTGATGTATTAAGTATGGAGAAAATCTAGAAGAAAAAGAACTACCTATTTTATCGCACGAAAAGAGGATAGATGCTTTCTACGAATGACAGATAAGTACTTTATAAGAGCAATTAAATAAGGCAAAATGAACAATAGAGATGGAAAGAGAACAGGTGGTTAAGTTCCAGGAAAAATCTGAGGAGTAAAGTAAAAGGCAAAAGCAAGAGTTGTTAGACAAAATTAAGCAACAAGAAGTGGAGATTGAATGTTTAAAAAAACTAACTCCTCAAGAGTTAGTTAATGAAATAGAATCTTATAAGGAAGAAGTTGCTCAATTAAAAACTCAGCTAGAGCATTTGACATCACAACCAGTTGCTCAAATTGAAGTTAAAAAATGACATTGATTGAAAGTAAGGAAGTAATTTAAAGAATTTTCCTCTGTTATAAATTCAAATTCATTCTAGCTGTCAAAGAAAATAATGGCTTTTTGTCTTGAAAATATCCCGAATGTCTGTGACGTTACATGTTTTTACTTTGTCTGATTTTGTTGCAGCATGCCCCATATCTAGCCTTATGTTATCTAAGAACTCAATGAGGATATTAGTTCTTAAGGAGGGAGGGATGTAACAATTTTACAGCCATATTTAGTCTTAGTACATTTTTCATATCTTTTAGTCAGTCTTTTTTTATTATTTTTTAAACATTCTACTATGCTCCAGTATCTTCTACTTGCTTAGAAACCTTCTCTCAGCACCCAGACACTACTAGAACATTCTTGTCTTTCCTTGGTGCTAAGTACCTTATCTTAGCAAGTCATGGAACCTTTTAGAACATTGTAGAATAGTATTAGTCAGCTTTGTCAAGAACCTATTTCTTGGTATTTCTCTTTCTTTCCAAGATCCTTCTGGATCTTTCTTTCAGATCATATACAAATATCCTTGTTCTCTGTCTGAATAAAGCTCAGAATATTTTCTCCTAGAAATCCTTCAAGAATACTTGAATCTTTAAGTATCTCTTCAAGCTACTTTAGGCCAACCAGAACTTCCAAATTTAGCTGCTTCCTCTTAAAGAAACTAGAACCATTACAATAATGGTCACTGGGGTCTGGTGTTTCCCTTGGGGAGAGAGGTTCCTCAGGGAGACCCACTGTCATCTATTCTTTATACTCTTTCATTGGAACCTTTGATAGATAGGATTCGACAGAAGGCAGTAGGGCTCTCTATGTATAGAGTGGTGTGGAAGGTGGGGGCCTTTACTGATGACATGATAGTTGGACTTGGCTCAGTAGCAGATGTTGAGGTACTTAAGAAAATAGTGGATTAGTATAAGGCATATTCTGGGGTGAAGCTCAACTGGTATAAGTGTGAGACAATGGTGCTGGAGAATGAGCTAGTAGGAGGGGACATTATTGGAACAATTATCTCTATAGGAGAAGCAGTATAGTATCTGAGCATCTTCCTTTCTATATATAGATCTGTCTTGTCATGAGTATGGTAGAAGAGGAAGGTGATACTTTGGGGAGAGGCTCTTAGAAGTTGGGGAGGTCACCATATCTCCCTAGCAGGCTGGGTGTCAATTCTGAATGTCTACTAGTTCCCCAAGCTATGATATGTTGCTTATCACTTAGACTTTCTAACTTGGATGGTAAAAAGACTGATGAAACTAGCTAGAGATTGAATTTGGACAGGGAGGTAGTCCTAGATTAGTTGGAATACTTGTAAGCATACAACTTCCAAGCTACAGAAATCACACATCACCCTCATAACAAGCCACTGAAATCACATGTGACCTCTGAACAAATCTGGAAATCATCTGTGCGATCACAAAGCTGAGTCAAACAGAAGTCACAGCATACAAAACTGAGTCAATACAAAGTCACAGAATACAAGATTTACACAAACAGAATCTTACCAATCAAGAACAGATGCATATATACCAAGTCCCAAGATGTGTCAAAATAGAGAACCAAAACAATAACAACCACAACTTCCAAAACACACAAACATGACCACTGAGATCTACAACTGCATCCGTGCTGACATTTGGAATGCCATTATCAACTGAGCCACACCTCCTCTGCCCCTCATGAATATCCATAGCCTCGCACCCCTCTACTTCATGGAAGCCCGATGGAATACCCTGAACATGCTTAATGAGGCCCACCAGATCGGACAAATCTCAAGCTACTACCAGATCGACCGCCTCCTAGAAGACATGGTCAAACACCACCATGATACAGACATTATCCAAATGTCTCAACACCAGAAGCTCATCGCCCGCAAACACCGAGAACTCTTCTATGAGTACAGCACCTTTATCCCCTGCCTCCAAGTTACTACCAGCGAAATGGTTGCTACTCTGTCCTATGGCCAAATTGATGACATAATACAAGAACTCAACCACAAGTATCTCGAATACGTTCAGACCACTGACAGAACCTTCCTGCACCCTGATGACCATATCCTGCAAATGCCCCAAGTTGGATATGCCATGAAGGACATCTACGATATAATCAACTTCGACAAAGATGAAGCAGAAGATAATGATCCCTCTAATGCTGATATAACCTCAAGCCAAGGATCTCTACCAACTCTGATCACACCACCAACCTTACCAATGAACTTACAATAGTTCATAACCATATACGAGACTTATTGGGACAATGACCACTGGCATTAATACCAACCTGCATTCACCCCCGATTACTTCAACTACAATGAAAAGACCAGAGAACACAACCTGTACCTCCAGACAACCCTCGAGATTGAACCAACAATGCCACCACCAGAGTATGAGCAACATGAACCACAACTGCCAGCTTACTACAACCCCATGACTCATAGTGCTGTAACCTATAGAAGGTATGCAGACAGTGAATCCAATGAAAGCAAAAATGATGCACTACTTCTTCGCCCACCAACACCTTATCTAGCATATGAGACAGATGATGCTATCCTGTGGGACGGAGATGAAGTTCCAATGTATTACTACCTCAGCAAATAAGGAGAAGTAATCTGCAAACCACTTTTCCTAGACAACTACTTCATCAGAGATGAAGCAATCAATGGCGATATCATCAAAGACTATCCAGACAGTGCCTAAAAATTATAAATAGGTTAGCAGTCATAGTATAGTTAGATTAGCCTTGTACAACGTGATTGTGAACTGACTCAGCAGTCAGACGATCTCTTGACATGTCAGATCACCCTTATACTATATGACTACATTCTGACTCAGCAAAGTACTTAGTGCTATACCCATATTTAGCATAGTCCAGATAGCTCCTTACTAGTATAAATACCCCCTCCCTCAGACCTCAGAATCTCAGACCTGAACAATCTGAACACAACTCCTGAGCACTTCCCCACAATATCCCTTCACACAACTACTCCTAGTATAGCAATATCATGAATAGCAAATAAACCTATTTAATAACCCACAAACCACTCTTAAGTAAATCCACTCTCCATTAGGTTCTACTCCTAACCCCATTATGAAATTTCCTAATTGGGTATTGTCTGCAGTGATATGCCAATTCAACTAAGCTGGTCTTAGTTTCTTGAACTTCCTGAAATATGGAAAATCCTAAATATCCAGAACTAGTCCAAGAAAAGGACTTTGGTTGAGACATCAACCAATCTTGAAATCAATAAGCATAGAGGACGTACTCCATACAAAATTGATCTTGACCATAAGAAAACAGTCTTCCAGAATATCCAGAACTTCCAGAAAACTCTTCCAGAACTACATAACAGTTACCCCAAAAAGTAACCCTCTTACAACTTGGTAGCAGCAGTTTACAATCCAATTCTGCTTCAAGACACTTCCTCACTTGACTACAAACCCTTCTGAGAATTCCTACAAGTTGGTATAAAGCCCAACCTCTGAACTGGAATTTATTGTGAACTATCTGACAATCTGGAGAAAATTGAACCTGATATACAAGGACAATTTGACCTCCACACCTGTAACAAGTGGGACAAACTTCATTTAAAGAAAGAAGTACTCCAATTAAACCAGCAAATAGGCGAAACCTTATTCACTAAACTCCTTGCACTACACCCAGCAAGTCAAGATGAAGAAGGTCTTATAGAAGCCTTCTTTACTCTTCTCAACAAGAGTTTTGTCAGCTCCACAAATCCAAGTGACCTAGGACAACCAGCAGTAGTCTTCCTAGCCTTAGTTCCTCATGAAGCCCAAACTTCTGTAGCCAAGTGACTCAACTCTACCGACTTTCACCATACCAGGACCAAGACCACATTATACTACCGATTCCAGAACAGCAAGGTCTGCTATATTCTTAAGGAAGAAGCAAGAGAAACCCTTCATCAACTACCTGATCCTGAACCTGAAGCAGGCCCTGCTACAACCCTACCTGAATCTGAAACCAATACCAAATCAGAACTTAACTTTGAATTAAGTCCATCTGAAATCAGATATATAACTGATTCTGTCTACTTTGATACCGAGTAAACCCAAGTACACGGGGACCAAACCAAAGAAGAGAAGGAGTATCTCAGTGAATTTGATCCCAGATACACTGCCAAAGGAGATGAACCTCCATCAGGACAGAATATACCTATACAGCAACAGACAGCTATCTATCAAGCCCTTACTCCAGACTCACAACTACTACTCCAGCAACTTACACAGACCCAAAGAACCCCATCGCACTCTGCACTAGTACCTCAAGTGGTACCAGTAACACCACTACCAGCAGTCCAACTGCCTCCAGTAAACAATATGGCAAACCAACAGATTCTAGAACTCACAGCTCAGGTAGCTATAATGGTAGCAACCATTACTGCCTTAGCCGAACAGACTCGACCTACAAAAAATCTGAGCCTACCTACCTTTAATAGTACTGCACAAGAAGTCCAAAGCTTCATTAGTGTAGTGGACACCAACTTCGAAGCCAATCAATAGACCAATGAATGAGTCGCTGACTGTATTCTGACAAACAATCAAGACCACACTCTGGAACAACTCTTTGCTACCACCACAGCCTATGTCTGCCAAGTTGTTACATTCTTCCGAGGACCTGCTGAAGAATAGTGGCAAACCCTTCCTGAAAAACCCCTCACATGGGACACCCGACCTGCAGTAGTTGCTCAGAATGCAGCAAATAATGCCCCAGGATATGGAGCCCATCCTGCAGCCCCTGGACTTCAACAACTCATGATTGCTCAATATCATAGCGAAACCATGATCACTGAATCCCGAGTAAAACTCTGCAATCTCAAATTCGATGTACATGGCAAGGAGGAATTCGAAACCTTCTGTACAAAACTCGAGTCACTCCTGAACACTGTTGGCCTAGGATATATTGCCAATGATGAAGCACAAAATGGTACAAGAGCAGATCATTTATTCGATGCTCTGCCTGAATGGCTTACTAGAAAAATCCGAGAACAAGGATGCCCAGTTAGGTGTGACCATCAATAATGGTGCCTGGCAAGAATCAAGACTATGGTCAAGCGGATCCTAACAGCTGGACCAATTCTGCCCCAAAGACAATTCAACAATAAGGAAAAGACTTGGACCAAGAAAGAAGAACCCAAGCATGAAGCATCCCGAGCTCCCTCAACATCTACTTCATGGACACCCAGAAATCATGAACCCACCCAGCTGAGCACCTTCAAGAATCTCACTGAAGGTGAAAGGAATGAACTTAGAAGAAGTAGAGCATGCTTCTATTGCCGAAAGACAGGACACATGGCCAGTGCCTGCCCTAACTGAAAACCCCAAACAGCAACACGAGCAACTGTTACCACTCTGCACCACCTCAATAACCTGACCACCAGAACCCTAGACTTTGTCAAGTTAAGACAAACTGCCAAAGCCCCAACCAAAGGAAGTCAAAAAGCAGCTGGATATGACCTGTATGCAGCTGAAGAAGCTACAGTCTCTAACCGAGAAGTCAAGCAAGTCTATACAGAAATCAGTATCCAAATTCCTGAAGGACATGTTGGAAGAATATACTGTCACAGCAGCCTAGCATTAAAAGGACTCTCAGTAGAAGGAGGAGTAATTGATGAAGATTATACAGGCGAAATTATTATCCTCATCTGAAACCACAGTTGGACACCCTTCAAGATCTCTATAGGCTTCTGTATTGCCCAGATCCTATTTGAAAAAATCACGTCAAACCTGACAGTCAAGGAAGTCCCTGAACTACTGCCCACTATCCGAGGATCCAAAGGATTCAGCTCATCAAACAAGGCCCCAGTTCAACTTACCATAAACAAGGAAGAATAATTCTACAAGAAAATCGAAGATAGATATGTACCAAGTGGCTGATGCCCCCATGGTATTAGAATGTACTCTTCTCGAATGATTGGTGATTGCTTCTCTTGTGTCAATGAACTGGCTCAAAGAAGAACCAATAGAAGGAAAGCTCCTATAACCGAAATCACCACCATTGGGTCAGAAAAACTGCTTATACTTAAAGCTTTTGTCAATCGAGCACCTGTCAAGATCATGATAGACAGTAGTGCCTCAGGCAACTTTATCAATGAAGAAACAGCCAACAGACTCAAGGTCTTCACCTCTCCAGTACAATAAACTCAAGCAGTTGCCACAGCTGATGGAACCTCACATGTCATTAGCAAGGAAGTCCACAATCTACCCTTCCAAATTGGTGACTATCGAGTATATGTTATCCTCCAAATTGTACTACTCCCTGATAATGAAATCATCCTTGGAACTCCATGGTTAAAACAAGAGAACCCCATGATCGATTGGGTAAACCATTCTCTGACCATTAAGAAAGGACGCCACAACTTCAAACTGCAAGGCAAAAAGGACACACTCAACTCTAGTGACCCTGGACCAAAGATCACCCACATCAACAAGCTACAACTCAAGAAATTGGCCAAGAAATGCCCTCTCTTTGCTATCTCCATCCGTCCATCCAAAGGAGAACCCGAGAACTCTGAAGAAGACTTTTCTAAAGTTGACAGCTGTGTTAGACCACTACTCCAGAAATTCTGAGATATATTTCTGAAGAAGCTTCCAAAAGGCCTACCTCCCAAACGAGCAGTAGACCATGCCATCAAGACCATTCCAGACATCAAGCCAACCTTCAAGTCAATCTACTACATGCCTCCAAGAGAAATTGATGTACTCAAGAAAGAAATTGATGAACTCCTAGAACAAGGATTCATCAGACCTAGTGTATCACCCTATGGTGCACCAGTCCTCTTTGTTGTCAAGAAAGGAGGAGACCTGCAAATATGCATTGATTACCATGACCTCAATGAACAGATCATCAAGAACTATTGCCCACTACCTAGAATCGACGAAATATTCGACAGGCTTACCAACCCACAATTCATGAGCTCTTTTGACCTGTGAAATGGTTACTGGCAAATTGCCATGAAAGAAGAAGACATCTACAAGACAGTCTTCCGAACCTGCTATGGACATTTCAAATTCCTGGTTATGCCCTTTGGCTTAACCAATGCTCCTGCAATCTTCCAGATACTGATGAATACCATTCTGCACCCATACCTAGACAAATTCATTATTATCTATATTGATGACATCCTAGTCTTCAGCAAAACCCTGGAGGAACATCTCGAACACCTTGAACTAGTACTACTGAAACTCTGAGAAAACAGACTCTTTGCAAAAATCAGCAAGTGCAAATTTCTTCTGAAAGAAATTCAGTTCCTTGGACACATTGTCACACCAAATGGAATTAAAGTGGACCCCAGCAAAATCTCCACAATCAAGGATTGGCCCAGACCCAAGAAGCTGAAAGACCTCCAGTCATTCCTGAGATTGGCAAACTATTACAGGTGATTTGTTGCCAACTTTGCCAAAATCGCCACTGCCCTTACTCAAATGACCAAGCATAACAAGAAAGGAGAACAGCCCTGGACCATGAAACAAGAGAAAGACTTCAACAATCTTGCAAATTGGGGACCCGAACAAGACATAGCCTTTCAAGCATTAAAAGATGCCCTGATAACTACTCCAGTACTTCAAGTGGCAAATCCTGCCCTACCATATAAAGTTACTACTGATGCCTCTGACCTAGCTCTTGGAGCAGTACTCATGCAAGAAGGACACCCTGTGGCCTATCACTCCCACAAGTTCAATGATGCCGAAATCAACTACGCAACTCATGAGAAGGAAATGTTAGCCATCGTAGATACTCTGATCAAATGGCGACCATACCTAGAAGGAGCACACTTCACCATATTGACTGACCACAAGTTATTAGTTAACATCAAGACCCAGGCTACCCTTTCTCGAAAGCAAGCCAGATGGATGAAAGTCCTCACCAACTTTGACTATGAAATCCAGTACCACCCTAGCAAGGAAAACATTGTTGCCAATGTAATCTCCAGACTACCTATTGAAGAAGTTATCCAAACTCTCACCTGGGTTACAAACTCCATCATGGAACAAATCATCACAGCATGTGCTAATGATAAGGAAGCTCAAGCACTCCGAGAAATCCTGAACAGTGATGATGCTGACAAGTATACCCGGTACAATCAATACCAACTCAAGGACAATGCTATCTACTACAAGGACAGATTGTATGTTCCAAACAACTGAGACCTCCGAAGGACTATCCTATTCGAATGTCATAATATCCTTATAGCTGGATACTTAGGATTTGATAAATGCTATGAAGTTATCTTCCAAAACTTCTATTGGCCCTGCATAGCAGATCAGCTCAAAACCTACATCACTTCCTGTAATGCCTGCCAACAGAACAAGTCCTCAACACTAGCAAAACCTGGTCTACTCCACCCTATCCCAGTACCATCCACTAATTGGGAACAAGTCTCTATGGACTTCATTGTACAACTACCCTGAACCAAGAACGGAAAAGATGCAATTATTGTCTTTATGGACTATCTGA
This sequence comes from Jimgerdemannia flammicorona, assembly GCA_003990745.1. NCBI lineage: Eukaryota > Fungi > Mucoromycota > Endogonomycetes > Endogonales > Endogonaceae > Jimgerdemannia > Jimgerdemannia flammicorona. Next base: position 4,660 of record RBNI01000685.1, on the reverse strand, counting down.
GCAAACAAGCTCACTTTGTACCAACTACCACTACTGCAACAGCACCAGACATAGCTACACTCTTGTTTGACAATATTTTCCGCTATCATGGTCTTCCTAAGATTATTGTTAGTGACCAAGATCTGAAATTCACCAGCCATTTTTGGAAAGCCCTCTATGCATACCTTGGAATGAAACTTGTACTATCCACAGCCTTTTACTCTGAAACTGATGGCTAAACTGAAAGAATGAATCGAACTCTGGAACAAATGCTAAGAAACTATGTTTCCTACAGACAAGATGATTGGTATGAACACCTTACTGCAGTCGAGTTTGCTTATAACAACAGTAAGCAAGCCTCTCTTGGAATGATCCCATTCTTCACCAACACTGGACAAAACCCAAACACTCCTCTGACACTCATCCAAACCATTGAAGAACCCTCCACAGTTGAAGCTGTTGAAGAATTCTTGCTCCGAATGCATAATCTAAGCCAGATCGCAATTGAGAATTTATTGAGAGCTCAAGAACAACAGTCACAGTATGTTAACCAATACCGCCGAGAAGAAACCTTCGATATTGGAGAAAAAGTCCTATTAGACATCCAAGGATACCGAGTTGACAACCTCAAGCACAGACCATCTACAAAGCTGAACAGCAAGTTCATTGGACCATTTGAAGTCATTTCACAAGTCTCTCTGACCTCCTATAAATTGGCGCTACCAGACACCATTAAGATACACCCAGTCTTCAATGTCCAACATCTCAAGCAATACAATGACAATGATGATGAACTATTCCCGAACCAAACTACAAAACCACCTGCACCTGTTATTATTAATGACCAAGAAGAATACAAAGTTGAACAAATCCTCAACAGACATGGCCACAAGAACCACCTGGAGTATCTCATTAAATGGAAAGGATATCCAATCCATGATGCAACATGGGAACCCAAGACCAATCTCCAGAATGCTACTGACTTAGTTCAGGAATATGATTCCTTGAACAACTGAATACTGAATACTCCTGCACCTATCAGTACATAACATATACTACCCTCCTGAACATTACAATTATCACGAACCCAATCAAAAACCCAGCAAGACAGAACAAAAGAATACTGACCCTCTGAAAAATTAGCAAAACTGAAAGCAAGCCAATTCTCCCTATACCACTGGTGGGAAATGAGGCATAGATATTTAAGAAGATTCCTTAGAGAAAATTCTCCAGCAGTGAATGATGTCAGAATCACTTCTGGTACATGGCATTGAACACATGACCCTTTAACATATAAATCCAACGTGTTAGACAACTGTACTATGAGCATGCCACTTTCTGAAAAAAAATAGACATTACCAGACTTTTGACCTCCCAAACGGTGTAACAACACTAGAACAAAATTAGAAGGCCCTGACGAGGATGTCGAAAGCTAAGAAGGGGAGAGTTATAAGCACACAACCTCCAAGCCACAGAAATCACATGTCACCCTCATAACAAGCCACTGAAATCACATGCGACCTCTGAACAAATCTGGAAATCACCTGTGTGATCACAAAGCTGAGTCAAACAGAAGTCACAGTGCACAAAGCTGAGTCAATATGAAGTCATGGAACACAAGATTCACACAAACAGAATCTTACCAATCAAGAACAAATGTATATATACTGAGTCCTGAGATACATCGAAACAGAGAACCAAAACAATAACAACCACAACTTCCAAAATATACAAATATGACCACCGAGATCTACAACCACATCCGCACTGACATTTGGAATGTCATTGTCAACCGAGCCACACCCCCTCTGCCCCTCATGAATATCCATAGCCTCACACCCCTCTACTTTATGGAAGCCTGATGGAATACCCTGAACATGCTTAATGAGGCCCACCAGATCAGACAAATCTCAAGCTACTACCAGATCGGCTGCCTCCTAGAAGATATGGTCGAATACCACCATGATACAGACATTACCCAAATGTCTCAACACCAGAAGCTCATCACCTGCAAACACTGAGAACTCTTCTATGAGTACAGCACCTTTATCCTCTGCCTCCGAGTTACTACCAGCGAAATGGTTGCTACCCTGTCCTATGGCCAAATCGATGACATGATACAAGAACTCAATCACAAGTATCTCGAATATGTTCAGACCACTGACAGAACCTTCCCACACCCTGACGACCACATCCTGCAAATGCCCCAAGTTGGATATGCCATGAAGGACATCTATGATATAATCAACTTTGACAAAGATGAAGCAGAAGACAATGATCCCTCTGATGCTGACATGACCTCAAGCCAAGGATCTCTACCAACTCTGATCACACTGCCAACCTTGCCAATGAACTTACAACAGTTTATAACCACATACGAGACTTATTGGGACAATGACCACTGGCATGAATACCAATCTGCATTCACCCCCGATTACTTCAACTACAATGAAGAGACTGGAGAACACAACCTGTACCTCCAGACAACCCTCGAGATTGAACCAACAACTCCACCACCAGAGTATGAGTGACATGAACCACAACCACCAGCTTACTACAACCCTGCAACTCATAGTGCTGTAACCTATAGAAGGTATGTAGATAGTGAATCTGATGAAAGCGAAAACGATGCACTACTTCTTCGCCCACCAATACCTTATCCAGCATATGAGACAGATGATGTTATCCTATGAGACAGAGATGAAGTTTCAATGTATTACTACCTCAGCGAACAAGGAGAAGTAATCCGCGAACCACTTTTTCTAGATGACTACTTCATCAGAGATGAAGCAATCGATGGCGATGTCATCGAAGACTATCCAGACAGTGCCTAAAAACCATAAATAGGTTAGCAGTCATAGTATAGTTAGATTAGTCTTGTACAACATAATTGTGAACTGACTCAGCAGTCAGACAATCTCTTGATATGTCAGATCACCCTTGTACTACATGACTGCATTCTGACTCAGCAAAGCACTTAGTACCACATCCATATTTAGCATAGTTCAGATAGCCCCTTACTAGTATAAATACCCCCTCCCCCAGACCTCAGAATCTCAGACCTGAACAATCCGAACACAACTCCTGAGCACTTCCCCACAATATCCCTTTACACAACTACTCCTAGTATAGCAATATCATGAATAGCGAATAAACCTATTTAATAACCCACAAACCACTCTTAAGTAAATCTGCTCTCTGTTAGGTCCTACTCCTAACCCCATCACGAAATTTCCTAATTGGGTATTGTCTGCAGTGATATGTCAATTCAACTAAGCTGGTCTTAGTTTCTTAAACTTCCTGAAATACAGAAAATCCTGAATATCCAGAACTAGTCCAAGAAAAGGACTTTGGTTGAGACATCAACCGATCTTGAAATCAATAAGCATAGAGGATGTACTCCATACAAAATTGATCTTGACCATAAGAAAACGGTCTTCCAGAATATCCAGAACTTCCAGAAAACCCTTTCAGAACTACGTAACAGTTACCCCAAAAAGTAACCCTCTTACAATACTCTTGCAATGTCAGTGGTTAGGAGAGGGCTAGGCCTAGTAGATGTTCCTAAGAGGCTGCACTGCCTGTAAGCTTGGTGGTTGAAAAGGGCTGTTAAACTGCAGGGTGGAGGTTGGGTACTACTGATGCAGAAGGTATGGGAGATGAGATTCTCCCCTTGAGGGTCATCAGGAGATTTGCTATCTCTGGTGGGCCTGAATAGAAGCCAATAGCTATGGTATAAGGACTTCTAATGGGGGGTGATAGATGGAGCACACTGCATTGGTCTGCACTAGTGGAGCAATGAGGGAAAGATGCTGTGGGGACCAGCTATGTAGAGATGGGACAGACTGCTTATGAGGGGTGTTCCACTTACTGAGTTTGATATGTATTAGTGATGGAGTAGAGTGTCAGCAGAGACTTGGTCAGGATCTTTGGCCAAGTAGTTGGCAGGCAGTGAGGATTGGCAAGAAGTGGGACTGGGCAGGAGTCTGGTCATAGAGTACCGAGGTGTAGAGGTGGCTTCTACCAAAGTTCTGGGTGGTATAGTGGTAGATATTGCAGAGAAATGTTATGTTGAATTTCCATGCTGGTCATCTGATGGATGGTGGACAATTGGACTGTGAGGAGTGTTACAATATAGGGCAGATTAGGGGATTTGTGTAGATACCAGAACATTGGCTGGGAGAGTGTAAGATTCTGGGGAACTTTTGGATAGCAGTGGGAGACTGGCTGGGTGTGAAGAGAAGGCCAGATGGAGAGCAAGAGCACTGGGAGGATTTGAAATCTAGGCTAGTGGGTAGTGTGGGCAATAGATGGCTCACTGTAGGGTGGGTTTTAGTGGTATGGGTAGGGCTGACTGGATATTGGCTCTTTGTATTTGAGGACAGACAATAGATAGGTTTACAGAAAAAATTATTAAGATGAGAGGGGTTGATAGGGGATCTGCTGACAGGGTGGTGGGTTGGTTGGGGTCTCCATAGTGGGTGACAGCACCATCTGGTGGACAGGATCTGTGAGCAGAGTAGTAGGTGGGTAGTGATGGTGAATGATAAAGCAGTCTTTCATCAAGAGAGTATGGGGGGGAGGGGAGAAGACCCCTAGGGGAATCGGATAGGGGTGGGTACAGTGTATTATATAGAGGATAGATGGGTGTGTTAATAAAGGAAGAAATCTGAGTGACTAT